>OVBI01001328.1:0-36690 GCA_900406495.1 Sisymbrium altissimum | reverse complement strand
CATCTTCAGGTTTTCATACTCTCTTCTCAGTGACTGGAGTTTGATCAATCGGACTTGAGAAGTTCCTTGAAACTCAGATTCCAATGCATCCCAAGCAATTTTAGAAGTAGCTGCTGGTGCTATACACGGAAATATTTGATCCGTGACGGCAGTTTGCAGAAGTTGCAGTGCCATTAGATCCTTTGATGATGAGTCTTGCCATTGATTTTGTAATTGCAAGTTTTCAGGAGAATGATCTCCTTGGCTCGGCCTAGCTGGAACACCAGTCTCCACCACTTCCCATAACTTCCGGGTTCTCAGAATTGTCTTGATTTTGATCCTCCAGAAATCGTAATTGTCTCCATCAAATATTGGTATTACTTGATGAGATGTTGTCTCCATTTTCTCTGTTTTGTTGCTTGAACTTTTTTTACTTGAATAGGCCCTTGAATCAATAGGGCTCTAATACCATGTTAGAAGCAAAAGCTTCTTCTTCTCATAAAGAACACAACAAGAGGTTTACTTGATATTCTGAATCTTCTGAGACACTCTTGTAAATGAACAAAAAAGTAGTAATAGAAACTGAATTTTATTGAATCACAAACTTTTTTTGTTTACATCATAGTTACGATGTTTAAATAGTTAAACAACACAGACACAAAGAGTTGCATCTCTTCTACTTGTGTTTTTTGAACGATACGATACATATCCTAAACGTCACGATTATTAATTAATAACTACTTAATACATTACAGACATTACAAACTCAATTATCATCAACAAGAAAGACAATGGAGCCAGGTTCTGTTCGACAGAGTGGGGTAGGTGGGAGATGTCGGGATCTTTTGAGCGGCGTTGATATGTGGTGAGGATGAGACGGTGAAAAGCAGAAGAGAAGGGATCGACCGACGGAGATGAAACGTGCCAGGGGAGAAAAGAAATTAGGGCCAAGTCAAACGTACGTGTCTTATTTCCTCTTTTTAACACGTTTTTTGTTTTTCTTTATTCCAAGAGAAATAATTAGGGATACGTTTTCTGGCGATATCGTCATCTTCTCTCTCTCTTTTCATGGGAGTACGTTTCCGACAGTTATCTTCCGATTTCATTGGGTCAAATTTGTCGGTTATTGTCCGTTGAGTGTGATCTCTGGCGGTTTTTCATTTTTGAAACCGCCTTGGCTGTGGTTCTATATAATTCGCCACAGTTTTCATTCTGTTTATTGTACTCAAACAATGACTGATAATCTTAGGCGCCGAATGCAAGAAATTGATTTAGGGGTGGATGATGCCCCTATTGCTTTACCGGAAACGGTCTGTACTGAAGCGGTGCGTTCTAATCGTTACTCCATTGTTGGTGTTCTCGTCAACCCGAAGAAACAGAATATGCGTGCTTTACTTGGCCAGATGCCACGTCTGTGGGGTCTTGTTGATCAGGTTGTGGGTCGCATCGTTGATACAAAGAAGTTCCAATTTGTTTTCAATACGGAGGAAGCCATGAATCTCGTTCTGCGTAGGGGTCCTTGGTCTTTCAACGAATGGATGCTTGTCATGCATCGATGGCGTACTGGTCTCTCAGAAGAGAATTTACGTATCATTCCCTTCTGGGTCCAGATACGTGGCATTCCGTTGCAATACTTGACTGAAGATATGATTCGATTCATTGGTGGCACAATTGGTCATGTCGCAGATCTTGATTTCGACGCAAATCCTCTGGCCGATGTTGCCCGTGTTCAGATTTTCTGGAACATCGACAACCCATTGCGATTTCAACGCAACTTTCAGTTCTCCCCGGGCCAGAACACAATCCTCAAGTTCCGTTATGAAAGATTACGGAATTTTTGTGTCAAGTGTGGAATGCTTGATCATGATGTAAAGGAGTGCCCTCTGTCCTTCGATGGTGATAACAATGATAACGCTGGTCCTCCTGATCCTCCGGCCGACCATGATGTAAGTGATCATGATCAACAAGCCCCCCTGTTATCTCTACAACGGCATTTGATTCAGAGGGGCTTATTGCAGGACCCTCCAATCCCCCTGCATCAGAACCAGGTTTCTCTTCTTTTTCAGACAGGGATATGGCCACAGAGACATGGCGTTACTTGCAATCAAAGATTGCCAAGGGAAAGTTTAAAGAGGGTGATTTCAGACGGATTATCGAGGAGTTTGTTAATCACGAATCTGCCCCACAACTTTGTATAGAAAAACGTCGTGAACTTGATCAAATGCTTCAACATTGGGACACTCCCAAAACTGAATCTCCATTCTCTGCTGCAAACTCTATCTCCACTCCTTTTCCTCAGTGTGATTCAGAGTTCTCCCCGATGTCTGCTGGTTTTGAAATATCTGCAAATCATGACGACGTGTCTTTCAAGGAAGAGAAGTTTCTGGACGTCTTCATGGATTTTGCAAACTCGGGTACCAATTCAGGCGAGAAGAAACGTAAACGTCTCATCGTTGAGACAATGCTGGACAATCCTTTGGCTGATTTCAATGACCGGTTGGACCTGTTTCCGGTCTGTAAGAAAGAGAGGCGTGAGTCGCAGGGGTCTTCCTCTGCTCCTTCCATAATTGACAGAGGCGCGGGGGGCCCGGTACCCCCACACTCTCCATGAAAATTGTATCATGGAACTGTCAGGGCCTCATGTCGCCGCTGACAAAAGCAAGACTGAAGGAACTTAGTGGCAAAGTTTCTCCAGATTTGATGTTCTTAGTAGAAACTAAAAATAAGTGTGATGTAGTTCGTGATGTGTGTGTTTCTTTAGGATTTGATTTTTCAATTTCGATCCCTCCTCGTGGCAGAAGTGGAGGTTTAGCAATACTATGGAAAAAGGATGTAGTCTTCACAAAGTTGTCTGCTTCGGTTCGGATGATTGATGGCTTTGTTGAATTTAATGGAATGGCTTTTTATTTATCGTGTGTTTATGGGGATCCCAATCCAACTTTTCGTCATGTTCTTTGGGAAAGAATAACACGATTAAATTGTACACGTCAAGGGCCATGGCTGTTAGTTGGAGATTTTAATGAGTTATTATCTAATGACGAGAAAGATGGTGGTTTAGATCGGGCAGACAAGAGTTTCTCAGATTTTAGGACTTTGTATAGTTCCTGCGATCTGGCTGATATACAGCACATAGGAAACAAATTCTCCTGGGTGGGGAAACGGGGAAACCATGTTGTTAAATGCTGTCTCGATCGTGTTATTGCTAATTCAGAATGGCAAGCTAAGTTTCCGGCCTCGTATGCTGAGTTTCTGGGATTATACGGTTCAGATCATAGACCCGTTATCACGAACGTCTCTGGCGTGTCTCAAGCTCTAAAGAAGCCGTTTCGCTTTGATAAAAGATTATTACAAATCAAAGATTTCAAGAGTTATGTTTCTCGGGGTTGGAATTCATTAAAATCGACAACTGATTTTAATATTAACAACTGCATTCACGAATGCAGAAAAGCAATGTCGTTCTGTCGTCAAAAGTCCAACTTGAATTCTGCAAAACAAATTCAGTTCCTCCAATCTGAGTTGGAAGTTGCTCTCCTCTCTACGGGTAGTATTCGTGAAACTATACCTCAAATAAGACGTGAGTTAGTTCAAGCATACAGAAATGAAGAAATCTATTGGCAACTTAAAAGTCGTAATTCATGGTTAAAGCTAGGAGACCGTCATACCCGGTTTTACCATGCCACAACAAAAGCCAGATATTCTCGCAATAGAATTCAATCCATTACTGACGGTCAGGGTGAAACTCTTCATGGTGATTTGGCTATTGGTCGTCATGCCGAGGAGTTCTTCACTAAAGTGTATACTAGTTCTGGCAATCATGTTCTTCCCGCTATTTATTCGGAATTTAGACCAACAGTGACGGAGGAGATAAACAGGCAGATCATTAGAGATTTCACCCCGGACGAGATCTACCAGGCTGTCTGTCATATCGGTGCTGATAAAGCTCCAGGTCCCGATGGTCTGACCGCGAGATTTTATCAAGAGTGTTGGGACATTGTCGGCGATGATGTGATTAAAGAAGTTTTAACTTTCTTTCGTACAACACAATTCACTCCAGGGGTTAACCATACAAATATATGTATGATTCCGAAAGTAACAACACCAGTAACTTTATCTGAATACCGCCCAATAGCTCTTTGTAATGTCTTATACAAAATTGTCTCCAAGTTGCTCGTTAATCGTCTAAAGTCATCACTAGACCATATTGTATCTGATTCACAAGCTGCGTTTATCCCGGGCCGCCAAATCACTGATAATGTCCTCATTGCTCATGAGCTGATGCATTCCCTGAAATCGCGTAAACGAGTTTCACAAACTTATATGGCCATCAAAACAGATATAACCAAGGCATACGATCGTGTGGAATGGAATTTTTTGGAGCAGACTCTGCGTGCCTTTGGTTTCTCCGAGATATGGATTGGCTGGATTATGGCTTCAGTTACTACAGTTACTTACTCGGTCCTGATAAATGGAATCCCCCAAGGCCATATTACTCCCCAACGAGGTTTACGTCAAGGAGATCCTTTATCTCCGTATCTATATATTCTATGTGCCGATGTTATGAGTCATCTTCTTGACGTCAACATTCGGAAGAAGAAAATACATGGTATAAAGGTTGGAAATGGAGTTCCTGCAATTTCACATTTACTCTTTGCGGATGATTCTCTTTTCTTCTGCAAAGCCAATCAAGGAAATTGCAAGACACTGCGCGAAATTTTTACCATTTATGAATTTTGCTCGGGGCAAAAAATTAATCAAGACAAATCAATGATCACATTTGGTTCCCGTATCCGAGGTGATCTTCAAGATCGCCTAAAATTGACCCTTGGCATTGTCAATCATGGTGGGTGTGGTAAATACCTAGGTTTACCCGAGCAATTTGGCCGGAGTAAAAAAGCTTTTTTCCGTGATATTATCAACCGGGTACAACAACGAACGTCTTCATGGAGTGGAAGGTATTTGTCTCCTGCTGGGAAAGAAATTCTTATCAAGTCCGTGGCTATTGCCACTCCGGTGTACTCGATGTCATGCTTTAAACTTCCAGCAGAAGTTATTTCGGATATTGAATCTATTCTTATGAGATTCTGGTGGGAAAAAGGTAATAATTCAAGAGGTATTCCATGGGTAGCTTGGAAACGTCTACAGTATTTAAAATCAGAGGGTGGTCTAGGATTCCGAGATTTAGCAACATTCAATGACGCGTTACTTGCCAAACAAGCATGGAGATTGCTTGAAAACCAGACTTGTCTGTTTTCAAGATTATTCAAAGCTCGATACTACAGAGATAATCACTTGTTCCAGGCGAAAACACAACCATATCAGTCGTATGGATGGGCTTCAATATTACGTGGGGTTGAGTTACTCAAACAAGGATCCCGGGTAATTCTGGGCGATGGTTCTAATACTCGTATTTTTCATGACAACTGGCTCCCAACTCATCCCCCTCGGCCAGCTTTTACAGAGAATAGACAAAATTATCAACCTGTTTCTGATCTTATCCAAAATACCTCCTACTCTCGGATTTGGGATGATGATATGTTATCCACGCTGTTGACACCAGCAGACCATACTTTAGCTAAATCATTGTATCTCCGCCAAGGCATAGGACGAGATAAAATATACTGGAATTATACACAGTCAGGAACGTATTCTGTCTCATCCGGGTATTGGTTCAGTCGTCATAATCCAAATCAACAAGCCCCGTCGCCACCAATCCCTCATGGTACTCCTACTATTAAGAAACAACTTTGGAATCTCCCCATTTTACCAAAAATCAAACATTTTCTGTGGAGGGTCGTCTCTCAAGCTCTCGGTACAGCTACACGATTAAATTCTCGGGGCATTGCTTTTGATGACACCTGCCAGCGATGCTGTCTTGCCCCGGAAACAATAAATCATTGCTTGTTTACTTGTCCTGATACTCTGGCTATGTGGCGTTTATCAAATTTGGCTTTTCCATTTCTGGTTCAGCCTTCTGCGGACTTAGAAGTCAACATTCAACATCTCTTAAAGCTACAAGACTCTACTACAATCTGTACAAGGAATAAACTAATGCCTTTCTGGTTACTATGGCGAATCTGGAAGACACGCAATGTTTTGATTTTTCAGAAACAGAGGTCAAATCCTCAACTAGTGATTGATTTAGCCTGGGCAGATGTTTCCGAATGGATTGATTCTACTCTCTTTATCAATACTTCCCAGGGTATACCTGCATATGTAGAGCATCGGTCACACAAACAATGGAAAAGACCGATGGCAGACTCTTTTAAATGTAATTATGACGCTGCTTTTGATCGTCAGACAGGAACTGTGGTGGGGGGATGGATTATACGTGATCATTTCGGTCGAGCAAAGATTTGGGGATCGGCTGTTTTAGGCTCTGCATCTTCGGTATTAGAGGCTGAAGGCAAAGCTCTTCTTCTGGCGATTCAAAACACTTGGGTTAATGGATATCAGAGTATGATTTTTGAAGGAGATTCAAAACAATTAGTGAATCAATTAACTTCCCAAACAGTTCCTCATATCACTATCATCAATCTTCTTGCCGATATTCATCAATGGCAGCAACGTTTATCCTCTTCTATCTTTCTCTTTGTTAAACGCGAGGCAAATAAAGCAGCTCATATTTTGGCTCGTCATGGTTCTGTTTGTCCTTTTCTTTCTGATCGTATTTATCCGCCTTATTGGTTAGCAACTCAATTGTATAATGACTTTGTCTTATCCCGATAATAAAATTTCTTATTTTGCCGAAAAAAAAAAAAAAAAAAAAAAAAAAAAAAATTAGGGATACGTTTATTGCCCATATATTAAAGAATTAGGTTTTCTAACAAAATTAGGGTTGAACGCAATTAAAAAAAAGGAAAAAAAAAAAAAAAAAGCCAAAACCGTCTTCGATCGATTGCTCTGCGTCGTATATTGAATCCATCTTTGTGCGGTAAGTCGTGTTTTAAAGACTAGAGTCAATGCTTGTATGAAATAAACAGATCGAACGTTTCCCCGCTAACGTATTGTTGAAGTTTCCTCCTAGGCTAATCGGAATATAACCCTACTTTTCGAATCGTTGCGTTTAGGTCTTTAACAAAACTCTAATTTCGCCTTGATTATCTCTTAATTCAAAAAAATTCTGATTCCAGTATTTGTTTCTGATGTTCGCGTCCATACACAATCCTGTCTGATGATGATTATAGTTTGATTTGGTTTTTGAATACTTTTCTTGGCAGTAATCATGGCTGACGAAATTAATGACATGCAACAAGAAGTAAGTTGGATTTTCTTTCTTTTTTTCTTTGTCTAAAACAAGGGATTGCTTAGATTTTCGTTAGGGCCTAAAATATCCACATTTTATAGATTTTGGTTTTCTTCGTTCATGCTGTATATGTGTTATCTAATTATGGTGTGTACGTATTGCATCAGCTTGCACCCTTTGACCCAACCAAAAAGAAAAAGAAGAAGAAAGTTGTTCTTCAGGATCTTGGGGAAAGCTCAACAGAACCACAGATGGAGATACCTGATTCAATGCCTACAGGTACGAGATTCTCAAAGTGCTGTGAAACAACTTTGTCAATTAGTCTTCAATGTTATTTTTCTGTTACTTAAATGCTTCGTATGATTTATTTTGCAGCAGTTAACGATGGTCTTGAAAGTACATCAACTGGAATGATGGATAACGAGAATCCAGTGAGTGTTTATAAATGTCTAGTGCTTCCTAAGTTTTTCTTATATATATTAAAACTTATGTTTTGATTTTGCCGCACCTTACATTGGTTTTATTTTATGGTCAGGTTGATTCTAACTCACTGAATGAAGAAAGTGTTGACGCGGTAGAAGGTTTGAAACTTCATATATTTGTTGTTTTCTGCTAATTAATAGTATTTTAGTGCATGTTTTTCTTTTATGTATCCAGTTAGAATCTTACATATATAAAATTTCTTGCAGACCATGGTAATGATCATGCGGAAGAGGGGAAAGGAGTAATCCAGCAGGAGAACCGTTATCCTTGGGAAGGAAGTGAGAGAAATTACCTATATGAAGAGGTAAACGTATCATAAGATAACCTTTGTATATTTTGATTGATTGATGCTCTTTGGTTACTAAAACAGTAAAGTTCAAAATTATATTTGCTTTGGAGAATTCTTTCCTGAAGTCAATGCAAAAGTTATATGTTTTCAAAATTCTTCTTGCTTGTCTCTTTTTTTTATTTCCCTGATTGGAGTTTTATGTTTGTGCAGATGCTTGGTAGGGTCTTTAAGACTCTGCATGAAAATAATCCGGAGCTTGCTGGAACTAGGCGTCGGACAGTTATGAGGCCGCCTCAAGTTCTTCGTGAGGGGACAAAGAAGACAATTTTTGCCAACTTTATGGACCTTTGCAAGATGTATGAACAAGCTCTCTCATATGTATATTTGCCTCTTCAAACTCACTAGAGTGATGGTAGCAATTTTTTGATGTTTTTGTATTGTGGCAATGGTTTTTTTTTTTTCAGGATGCATCGACAACCAGATCATGTTATGGCTTTCTTGCTTGCTGAGTTGGGTACTAGTGGTTCACTTGATGGGCAGCAAAGGTTGATTGTCAAAGGGAGGTTTGCGCCCAAGAGCTTTGAAGCCAATTTGCGGAAATATGTCAGTAAGTAACTGTCTTCCTTTAATCTTAAGATGGATTTTGACTGCTGTAAGAGAATATTTATATGAAGTAACGAATATCCTTCCAATGATTTAGTTAATGTGATTCCTCTTTATTTTCAGCTAACTACGTCATTTGCCCTGGTTGCAAGAGCCCAGACACAAATCTTACAAAGGAGAATCGTCTCTTCTTTATGAGATGTGAACAGGTTAAAAAAAAAAAAAAATTCTCTTACTGCATCATCCTGATATCTGAGCAAGTGAATGAGTGATTTATCCAATTTAGGTAAATATATTTGTGTCTATTTAATATAAACGGATGTGATTGTTATTTTTTTTTTTGCAGTGTGGATCAGGACGATCTGTGGAACATATCAAAGCTGGGTACGTTGCGCTTGTTGGTAAGAGGAAGGGTTAATATTAAGAGATTTAACTACTACAGTGCATTACCCTTATGCATATTATGGAGTTGTGGCATGTGATGCTTTCCTTCTTCTAGCTTTCTAATACATGTATTTGTCAGATAATGGTCTTGTTATTTTCGGTCTCTAAGTCTGCTGAATATTTAGTTTTTCAATCGTCTTATTATGATAACAAACTATATGATACAAAGCTGGAAAAACCAAAAACATAGCAAAAGAGTTTTATGGGAGACAACCGACAGGATCTACTCCTCTCCGTAGCCAAATGCCCAAAAGAGGGAATACCACTAACAATGACAGAATATATACAAAATTACAAAACATTGAATTTCAACACATGCGCGTGATAAAATGTTTCAAGAAATTGATGACAAGGAATATTACTTTCCAATCTATTAACCGATATTGAATTTTTGTATAACGAATACAGTAAAGTTGAGAAGAGACGTTCATAAGCAAAGAGTAAAGTGATTCGTGATTTTTTCAATCCAAAGGACTCCAAAGTGAGTTGGTTTGATTTTAAGATAGACAACACTTGAGCCAAGTTATTACAAAGACAACAACTCAATCAAACTGCAAAGGCTGATGATGATAACAAAACCAAAAGAAGACTTTCAAGTTTCAACTCAATATAAAGTCTTAAAAAAGAAACGTAAGACTTAATTATGGCATTGATTGATGAGGCTTAGTGAAGCCTAGTGAGCTCTTCAACTCTCTTACACAACTCTTCCACTTGAACATTCATGGATTTAGATATATCCTCCATCTTGTTCCTACTCAGATCTAGAAACGATTCGATCAAGTCGCCATCCAAGAAATTTCGCGCTTCTGCGGTTCTCTTCTCGTTATTAAACGATCTCCACTGCTCGTGGCTCAATCCGCCAACTCCTTTGATCACTTTCCTCAAACTCGACTGCAATTTCTCCAAGAAAGTATACTGTTCTTGAGGCAGTGAAGCTATCACTCCAATTACTCCATTGACTGTACCAAAGATAACAGTTGGGATCTGACCAATCTCTGAATCAGGTAGCCTCATCACTAGTGATCCATGGCAGAATCTGTTTACAAATTCCCCGAGGTGATACTCCCCAACTACCTCTAACCGCCCTCTTTCTTCATCAGTAGCACCTTCACTGTTCTTCTTCACTGTTAACAGATTGAAATTGTTCTCAGCACCAAGGTAGATATCATCATCGAGTATCTCAACCGCCGACATCCAATTGGCATTGTAATCCCGAGCTCGTTCCTCAATTGCACCTTCCTCGTGCTTTAAACAACAACAGCAAAAAAAATTCAAGAATTAGACATCCAAAGTTACTAGTTTTAAGCACAAGATTACAGGTACAAGTTATACCTTATAGATCAGCAAGGAGATCGACTTCATGAGATCACCAACAACGATAAAGTCTCCACGGGTCTGTACATAGAGAGCTAGAATGTGTCCATGATGTCCACATTCAGACTGTAATTCACGAGTGCCATCATCACGCAGCATCCACTTGTATAACTGAATCTTCTGATTAATAGCAGCGAGAAGTTTTCCATTAAAGGCATTGAGAGAATAAACAGCTCCTTTGGTTTCTTTCTCAGCAATAAGCTGCAGCTTCGAATCCTCAACTATAAATACTAATATCCTTCCCTACATTCACAAAAACGATTATCCAAAGACAAATTAGACAAAAAGAGAAATTGACTTGAGAGTGATAATGTCTCGATGAAAAATGATACCTTCGTTGGTTCATTTTCCTCCGGTAAAACATATGCGGTTCCAACACAGTAATAGACATTTTTGTCGTCGGTGAACGAGCAGCTTAGTATGGAGCAAGCGTATTCAAAGGCATCCAATGGGTAAGTTGACATAAATTCGAAAGATTGGTCGTCTAAAAGACGAACAAAATGCATTTCAGATTCTTCAGCATTTGTCTGGTTTCCCAAACTGCAGATACCAAATGTTCGTGTCTGTTCCTGATGGCAGATTCGACGAGCATGCTCTCCGAGAGGAATGGTGCGTATGTGAAGCTTCTGAATATCATCAATGGTGCCAATCGTAAGTTCACCTTCTCTGGCAATCGCTAAACTGCTCACAAGAGAGGACCACCATATCAGATTTCATAGCCATTTCAATTAAATCATGAACGTGAAGCCGAACACGAAAAACAAAAATGAAGGGATGTTTAGTTTACCTGTCCGGAAAAGCAGCAGAGTTGAAAGGACACATATGACTAACTTCTTTAAGATTGACATTGCTATATAACAGTTTCTTGTTGCTGCTGTAGATTACGGTTGGTCTATCAGATGCAGCAAAGACATGTGTAGCGCTTTTCGATGAAAACGTGCGCAGAGTTATAGGCTGAGTTCCAAGTGATACTTTCTTTCTGTCTTTCAGTTGCCCAGTAGTTGTATCCAACTGGAAGTTTAAAAGATGGCCATCTCCAAGAGCACAGAGCAAGTAAGATATCTGCAACATAACATATGTCAGGTTCTACCACTAAATTTCACTTGGTTCTAGGCTTATCTGAAGTAATGCTAAATGGAATCATACCCCTTCGAATGCACAGAGTAGAACAGATCGGGGAATTATCTCTCCTCCTAGTTGCTCTTTTGTAATAA
The DNA here is from genome assembly GCA_900406495.1 of Sisymbrium altissimum. Taxonomy (NCBI): domain Eukaryota; kingdom Viridiplantae; phylum Streptophyta; class Magnoliopsida; order Brassicales; family Brassicaceae; genus Sisymbrium; species Sisymbrium altissimum. The sequence goes on along the minus strand of OVBI01001328.1, from coordinate 25,061 downwards.
GAGTCAGTTCTGGCAGCGAAAAAATCCTCACACTTATATCTGTCCACATCCCAACCGAAGCTAGCTGACTGTAGTTAGGATTATCGCCGATAGGATTTATGTCAAGGCAAGAAACCTCGTACTCCAGAACGGCATGTTGCACTTCTGTCAATTTCCCATCTCCAATTTCTAGATAAACCAAATGCCCACCTCCAGTCGCCAAAAGAACCTACCAAGCAAATCAAAGAATCCATTGACAAATGTTTATTCAAAGCGTGTTATATGTATTAACACTCAAGTTAGATTTTTCTCTATTTTAAATATAGCTGCTAGATACACTGATACAAACCTGTTAAATCAAATCCAAGATGAAAAGACAAACCTGACTGGCATTTGCGGTTGCAACATTAACAGTGAATCCAGCTGGGGCATGCCACTCATCCCGCAATTCTCTAGTTGTAGAGCTGACTAGTCGAACAGAACTTGAAGTAACCTGATACGGAGGAGAGACCAGGAAAGTAAGCTATCATAGCTATCAAATACATTTGATTGTCTTCTGAAAACTCTCAAGCACTAGAAAATACTTGCCTGTACAAGCTGATTGTGCACAGCATCATGGCAGAATAAAGTCTGCACTTGAGATAAGAATCCCTCAATCTCTGTTTCTTCCAGTTCATCCTCAAGATTCATGGCTAATATACGAGTTTCACTGATAAAGCTAACTACGAGGAATGTGTCGAAGGCTTCATCAATTGAAGATTTCAACGACCACATTCCCTTGATACCTTGAAGTTCCACAGACGCCTGTATTGCAGCAGAATTTTAAGCTAGAAACCAGATAAGAAAATTGCACATACAAGACATCGAGATTTCGTGACATCAATCAAACCTGTTCATTGATTCCTATTCCATTTCGAACTATGCGGAGGGAACCATCCTTAAATGCTCCAGAACAAGTTACAACCTGACCTTGCCCCTGTCTCTCGAGGTCGACTACACAAAAGTCGACAATAGGGCCCAGGTTGATGTACCTTTCCAAGACTTCTACATATGAGCCTTTTGGATCAGGGTGTAGATTAAGCTTTACTAACTGCAATTGGAAAATCAAACATGGAAACACTCAGATATTTATTTGAACATTTCCTAGAAACCAGAGAAAAGAAAGGACAAATTATATCTTTGATTTTCTGTCTTTGCTGTGAATCAACAAAGAATATCGATTAACAATTGGGCATAACTAAAAACATGGAACAATATCGATTTACATTCTACAGGAACAAGTTAAGCAAAAAGAGTTGAGACCATAAGTAATTCTTACACACCTGAGAATCTCCATAGCTTGAGCCGACAAAGACAACGGCATTGTCAAGGTATGATATAGTCGATGCAATAGACGTTTCACCCAAAAGTTCAATTTTTAGGCCAGTGACCCTTCAAATACAAATAAAGTCAGCATATGCACAAAGTAAATAAGGTCGGTAGAGGTTTCAATAATTTAGAATATGGAAGGGTGTAACAGTAAGTACACATGCACACTCACTTTTCTTTCTCGTGCGTTATGACAAGCAGATGGATCAGTCCAGCATGGTCACCAAGAAGATACCTAGAGCCATCAACATCAACTCTCCCATATGCTTTAGTGATGGACTGGAAACGAAAATGGAAGGTCATATATCAAACTCAGATAATAGTAAAAGCGGTACTCGCAGAAATCTCAAACAACTATTCACAAAAGCAGTTGAGATTATGCTGAAAGAACTTACAGGCCGTATTGGTATTGCTTTGAATGCATTAGCACTGCAGTAGACAATTGTTTCTTCACCAATTATAAGGACGCCACAGAGAGGTGGTGGTACAGGAATCAGTAAGTCAGCACCATTGTCGAGATTGTTCTGTGACCATGGTCCCTCGACAAAATCCTTATCTTTTAGAGAGACTTCATATGTCTTAACATGACGAGCATCTTTGTTGTCCTATGAAACCAAACATTAGTTAGTCCCACCGGAGAAACTTCTAGATTGCATCACACACATCAGATTACATCAAGAAAGTAGATCATAAAGTTAAGTAAAAGAAAAGAAAAGATCTGTTTAAATAACTACCACTCGAATAGATTGAGTAAAGTTACATTGCTTAAACTCTATCAACTACCGACAGTACAAATATAAACCAACTTCAAAAGAGTCTTCTACAGTGAACTCTAGTAAGACTTAAAAATAAGGAACAAGGTTTAGATATGTGCCCAATAACAATATTCAAATGCATAGTCGTGTTAAGATATTTCCACACCTGATAGAGGACTGCAATCGTGGGCTTTGCACATCCAAACAGAAACTTGATATCCAGAACCTGCAATTCCTCCAGCCTGAAATTGAGGCACCACATTCAATATATTATTCAGTTTTACAATGTCCCCATATTAACGGCATCGTAATTATCGAGGATTTGCAAATAATCTGATGCATGGAAACAAATGCTCACTACAACACACACAAGAGTGACAAAAGAATGCAATAGGCTATTGAATAAAACAGTACCTGATATTAAAAGCTTCCTTCAGCTGTCCCTTATTGTCAAATGGTATAACCTAAAAGAAGAAAAAAAAGAAACAGAACGCATCATCATAAAGCAAAAGACCAGTAGAAGCTCAGTAACATTATATATAATTCAGTAAACGAGCACACGTTTATAAGACAAGCATATACCTTGAACAAGCCGTCATAAAGATGGAGTCCAATTAATCTACAATCTGGATCGATTATGCCAATCTACAAAAGAAAAGTACCAACAAAGAAGTAAGCTAAATGCCAACCAATCCTTAGTCACAACACCTATTGTTTAATGACGAAAAGCGAAAAACTTCAGCACGCTGAAATGCAAATTGCAACAAGAAGTTATTCATTACCTGACCGTTATCTGTTGGTCGGCCTATACGATCAGAAACATCCCCCATTGCTCTGAAAAATGTCAAGACATCATATTCAGCAGAATTGATAACATCTATAAATTAGAGCAAGCATGCTCATATAACGAAAGACAAGTACACAAATGGTTAGTTAACATCAATTGAATGCATAAAAGATATTATGTTTTGGAAACTCTACCTTGTAACAAGCTCGGAGGACTCAGCATCCCACTGAAGAACACAGAATTTGTATCTCTCAGTTGCAATGAACAAAAAGTCCTGTGCTTCGCCCTGCAAAGAATGGTGGAAAATACTATCAACATTGTAACTTACTTATAAGACCATAATAAAAGAACACGATAAGATTTGTATATATACTCACATGGGGCCGGAACAATTCCAAAGTAGCAATTCTTCCATATATAGGAACATCCAGCATAGGCTGCAATATAGGAATATCAAGCAGAGACTTAGACTACCAACAAAACAAAGGATGACAACAAAGTTTTGAAATTTACACTCTATAGTCCAAAGAAGTTAAAATTCGTAACTTTAAAACGAAAAACAAGATACCAACTTTTCCTTGTTAATGGAACGATAATCCATATAAGCCTGAGAGAACAGAGATGAATGTAGTACCTGAAGTCCCTGTGGGGTGAGCAAATGGATCTCAATTCGAGTACATTTCCTGCGAACAGATCAATACCTCTGTCAAACGAACCATTTAATGGATCTGATCCAATAGATGATACAACTTTACAGGACTACTAGCAAATGATACTTGAAAACCCTCAATAACAAAAAAGGCACGATTTTCATAATTACTAGTGAACCCTCTTCAACATGTAATTTAGTTCAAACTTGAGAACAGTTAAAGCCATACCAAAAACATGTCTTACTAACATTTCAACATCACAGACACTAAAATCCATACCAGAACAGTTAAAGCTTTGGTTTTTCTGTGTGAGAAATTCTCAATACTTGAACCACTTATTGACTAGTGATACAATTGAACATTTCAAGAGAGATTTTTTTGAATTTGTTAGCAAAGAGAGAACAATAAGGAGAATTGACCAGTGACTGACTGAATCTAAGCTTCTTTGAAAACCCTAAACCTCAAAGTAAACAGCTTCCCTCCATACCAAAATGGAACACAATAGAAAATTGAAAAGAAAGAGAGGGGAAGGAGGAGATTCATACGCAACAATGAGATTAAGCTCCTGAGGACTGGTGAAGTTCCCAACGCATGAGTGAGTGACACTGGTGGGCTTGTGAGCCGTCACGACGTAATTCCATGAGCTCATCTTCTTCTTCTCCGTCCACAGAGATTTGGAGTTTCACTGTCTACTACGCGAGGGCTTTCCCGCCTCTAATTCCAGAGAAGCTTCTGGATTTCTCTAAACACGCTTTGGGGATTTTAACCAAAGAAAGAGAGAGAGAGAGAGAGAAAAGAGAGAGAAACAATGAAAGAAAAAAAAAAAGACAAAGGAGGCGAAAAGTGAAGAACGAACAAGAAAGACACCCCTTTCGACAATGACGGCCGGTTCGGTATACAATTCAATTAGATTAACGGTTCGGTTCGGTTTATTACGGGTTTTTTACTTATACTTCAGACTAATAAAACAAGAACTAAAACAAGATTTGGTCGTTTACTACTTCGGTTTCATGTACTTCAGAAATAAAAACCAAAATCTCTCAGAAACCGGATTGAGCATCCAGCGTAAAATGATGATCCGGTTCGGGGATGCCAATAGAAGATGGTTTCCGGTTAGTCTAAAAATTGTAACTACAGGCCCAAGTTTCTGATACAGAAGAGCGAAGTTATATAATGGGCTCATGATAAAGAGTAGCTAATTAATGGGCCGGGTCAACCCGATTCGTGAAGGAAACCTAGGTTTTGTAAACGCGAAGTGGAAGGAAGAAGATTTTAAAGTTGTGAACTTTCCGACCAAATATACAAAATCGTTTTGTTTTTTCGCTCCGCCGTCGCCACTAAACCCTGAGGCTAAACCTTAAACCCTAATTGAGCTCTCCTGCTTTAGCTAAGCTACAGAGAGAAAGAGGGCAAGGATGAAAGGTGGAAGCTTCAAGAGAGGCGGTAAAAAGGGTTCGAATGAAAGGGATCCATTCTTCGCGGAAGAGACGAAGAAACGTAGGAAAGTCAGTTACGATGACGAGGACATCGAGTCTGTTGACTCCGACGCGGAAGAGAATGGATTTGGAGACGAAGATAGGAAAAGAGTTGAGGAAGTGGAGGATGAGGATGAGTTTGCTGATGAGACTGCGGGAGAAAAACGGAAGAGGTTAGCGGAAGCGCATCTGAAGCGAATCAAGGAAGCAAAGCGGAGAGAGCGTGAAGAACGTGATGACGATGAAGATGAGGAAGAGGATGATACTGGTGATATTGTCAAGACTTTGATGAAGAAGCAGAACGAGGACACTGGTAGGGTTCAAAGAGCTATTGCTTTGAGGTAATGAAATAAATTTGGTGCCTTTATGTATTCGAATTCGAATTCATAGACTTGGAAGTTATGGTCATGTAGGGTTTATGGATAGCTTTAGAAATTCGATTCAATCATGAAGCAAAGTAGTGATCTTTGTTAGGTTTGAAGATTGGTTATACTGACCTTTTTTCATGATTCAGGGTTCAGGAGCCACTGAATAGTGATGAGTTTAGTATTATTGTCAAGCACCGGCAATCTGTTGTAGCGGTTGCTCTATCGGATGATGACACTAGAGGATTCTCAGCTTCGAAAGACGGTACTATTGTCCATTGGGATGTATCCTCTGGGAGAACTGACAAATACAAATGGCCAAGTGATGATATTCTCAAGTCTCATGGGATGAAAGTGAGAGAGCCTCGAAATAAAAAACACAGCAGAGCGACTCTTGCTTTAGCTGTTAGCTCCGACGGTCGTTATTTGGCGACTGGAGGTGTTGATCGCCATATTCATATATGGGATGTTCGTACCCGAGAGCATGTCCAGGTAATAATGATAAATCTGGTTTATGGTTTTGTGGTTTTCTGATTTTTTCTTCCGCCAAGTCTTGCTCACCACGTTTTTTTTATAATAATGTGTCTGCAGGCCTTTCCAGGTCACCGGAACACAGTTTCTTGTCTATGTTTCAGACATGGAACTTCGGAGCTCTATTCTGGTTCATTTGATAGAAGTGTCAAGGTGTGGAATGTAGAAGATAAAGCTTTTGTACAAGACAATTTTGGACACCAGGATGAAGTCCTAGCCATTCATGCGCTACGGAAGGAGCGTGCACTTACAGTCGCAAGAGATAGAACCATGCAATTACACAAGGTGAATGGGTTTTTTTTTTTATCTTCCATGTGATCACTATTGGGGGAACAATAATCATATGGTTTCTATTGTTCTGTTTTTGAAACTCTTGTTATTATGATAATAGGTGCCTGAGTCAAGTCGTATGATCTACCGTGCGCCGGCATCGTCTCTTGAGAGCTGCTGTTTCATCACTGATACTGAGTACCTGTCTGGTTCGGATAACGGAACTGTTGCACTTTGGGGAAGTTTAAAAAAGAGACCGGTGTTTCTCCTCAGGAATGAACATTCCGTTGCAGCTGATGGAATCACCATTAATGGTAAATTCCTATTCGTCTGGTCTCTAATTCATATTGAATCTTAACATTGCAGCATTTAGTTACAAATCACACAATTTTATTTTGTTTCATTGCAGCTCCTCATGCTCATAAGGTCTTAATTCTTTTGTTTGTCTTTTTTAAACAGAAAATGGTGATCTTAATAATGCCCAGTATAATAACTCTTGCACAGCAACTTCTTGGGTTAGTTCAGTTGCTGTCTGTAGAGGTAGTGATCTTGCTGCATCTGGAGCTGGTAATGGTTTTGTGCATTTGATGGCTGTTCCAACTGGAGCAAATGTCATCCGACCTTTATTTAAGCTTCCACTGGTAAATATTCTTTCCCTAGTTATGTTTTCTAGTGTTGTGTTGATGCCTATGTTGTTTTTAAGAGTGATTAATTTGTTACCTAACAAACATTTAGCCTGCGATAAACTCAGTTGCAATTTGAGAAACTTGTATTGAATGTAGTGCAAAGAGAAAAGCATTTCACTTCATCAAGTAATAATCTGACAATGCCTTTTCTATGATCTTACAGTCTGGATTTGTGAACTCTATGGCTTTTGCAAGATCCGGTAGTTTTCTGATTGCCGGTGTTGGACAGGTATGTGATCCTCTCTTATCTTCTGTCCTTTTTCTCTGTTTTGTGTGTGAATGCAAATCTCAAAACTCCAAATGTTTTTTTTGATATTGACATCGCAGGAACCGCGATTTGGAAGATGGGGATGCTTAAAATCTGCGCAAAATGGCGTCGCAATACATCCCTTAAGGCTGTCATAAGGATTTCACTGAGGATTAAAGAAGAGTTGGTACTTTAAACATTTTTGAGTTGCTAGAAGCCAAAATTTATCTCAAGTTATGTAAAGACTATTACAAGTCTTTGCAGCTCTTGAAGTTTTTGCTCCCTTTTTTGTTTGTTTTATTGTACCCATTCCTGTTTTAATACAAGAGACAACTTTAACGTTTTTGAGTTCCTGATGAATCAAAGCGGGTAAAGATCCTAAATTCTTTATTCTCCCAGTAAAGCTCTCATTTTCCCAAATGCTGAAGAATTCATTCAAAGAAAGGAAAATTATTAAACCAAGATCCAGAGATACAAAGACTTGAGCACCCATCAAGATCCGGACACAGCTTAAGGAAGTCGCGTTCTCAAAAAATAAAACAAAAAGGCAAAGAAGCAGCATGAATGAGTATTCTCTAACTTAAAGCTTGGAAACCCCAGAGAGAGTTTCTTAAAGTTTCTGTCTATGGCCCTTCTCAATATCTCTCAGTCTTGGTTTTGTTCCATTCTGAACATAGCTTTAACTGGATAACAACAACAACAAAAACAGCAGGGAATTGATTAGGAAAGCTCTGAACAAATATCCAAACATACGTATAATACTAGAAGATGAAGACTCGAAACAAACAAGAAAATTGCAAACATGATAGAAAGAAAAAAAAAAAGATTAGATAAGACTAACTTCTACGTGGAGAGAAATACAAGAGTTACAAGAATGCTTACAAAAGTATACAATTCACTTCGCTAATACCAACTTCGGAAATACAAGTGTGTGATTCTCATTCATCTACTTACTATATGAAATTTGTTCTCAAGTATTACATCTAGCTGACCATCAATTCGACCTATCTCTACAACAAAGTAGCCACAAAAGACACCAGCTTTAACATCAGAGATCAATACTATATGCCCTAAGCAAACGGTTAAAGCTATCTCCGAAGCAACAGCAAGAGCAAGAATGGCATACGACAAAATCTCTAACCTTTGTAAAGCCATGACTTACTCAACCACTAACGATCAATCCTCAATCCTGAATTCATTCCACTAATCAAAAACAAACAGTCGAAACTCATATCAAAAGCAAAAGCAAGAGAAAAGCTAAAAACCACTAACCTTGAAAAACGAATCATCTCAACTTCTCTTTACTTGAGCTCTTCTTAGCGGCGTCCATAACCTTCTCAAGATACCCTTCAATAGGCGGTGTAAGAGTGGCCATACCTCTATTCGCCGGAAACGGTGTCAAATCAGGCTCTAAAGCCGCCTTCTTTAGGTTCTCCGGCAACGCCTCAATTGCCGCTTTCTTCATATTCAAAAGCGCAGTCTCAGCTGCACGTCGCTCTCTATGCTCCCTCATCAACACTTTACTATTCTCCTTAGCGAGTCTCTCTCCATCTTCCGTGGTCACCTTGTACTTCGGCAACTCATCAGCTTCAAAGATCCCTAACGAAATGTAATCCAAACCTGCCGTCCCAATTCGGATCGGCTCATCAGTGATTCCCATCGCCAAGGCTCCTCCTTTCTTCTGAATCTCCATATCCCTTTGCTTCTCCTTACTTATCAGCCCTAGCTTCTCACGTTGCGCCTCTCGCTCCATCTCCTTAGGCGTCAAGGAACGAACGGGACAAGGAGCGTTTAAGCATTGCTCGTAGAGCTTCTGCTTCTCTTCGGAAACCCTTCCTTTTCCTTTAACCGCCTCATCTCCTTCTCCAGCGGCTCCTCCTCCTCCGCCGCCGCCACTGCCTCCTTTCTTGGTGGTGAGTTTGTTACGCTTCAATGGCTGACCTGTCTTCAGCTTGGCTTTTCCTTTAGGGGTTCCTCCAGCGGAGCATCTCTGGATAAGGTTGTAACTCAGTGATTCGATGATCGGTTTTGGTCTCGTCACTCGGATCATGCTTCTGCTTTTACCTGAGTCTCTGGTTCACTCGAGAGACCTTTCGTCTGAAAATGGTGTTTGAGCACTGAGATTTAGGGTTTCGACTTCGACTGTGGAAGAAGACTCAAAGTGAGACAACGACGTCGTTTCAGTTAAAGAATAAATGGCACGAGACTGTAAATCTCAGCTGAAACCAAGGGTAGTTTTGTCATAATCGGAAGCTATGTCACGACGTCATTTTATTCTTGCCGTAAACAAGCATTCGGTTTCGCGGTTCGTTTTATGGTTCGGTCGGTCAGCTGAATTCGAGAGTAGTTTTGTCATAGACTTGAAATAGACGACGTCGTTTCGTTAAAGAATAATGTTACGAGACTGTAATTTCAGGTGAACTCGAGGGTACTTTTGTCATAAACCGAAGCTATCCACAAATTCGAAACCAAACCAAATAAATGTTTGTCAAACCGAACGGAATACAAAATCAATTTTTATTACGTTACTAAAGTACCGATTAAACCGTATGTGAACCTTAACGAAGCCACGTACAAATCATTTGATGAAGAATAATACAATTCAAGAAGAGTCACAGAAACCAAATCCAAGCTGAGCTATCTTAGAGTCTTATCATCCATATAATATGGATCATCGCAGAGATTTATTCGATTGCAGAAATGTAGAGAATACAGAGAGAGAGACTGTTACACAACTCAATACACTTCAACATGCCATTGCTTGTTCTTCCTAAGCTGAGTAAGTTTCTTCTCCCAGCTTTCTCCTCGCTGTTCAGCGACTCTCTTCAGCGTATCTTGAATCCCCGGCATCATTCCTTTAAGCCCACAGAAGTAAATATGAGCTCCATTGTCAAGAAGTTTGAAGATCTCGTCGCTGTATTCTTCAATCTTGTCCTGCACATACATTTTCCCTCCTTTCTTGTTCTTCTCTTCTCTGCTCAGCGCTTTGTCGTACCTGAAATTCTCAGGATAGTCCTTGAGGTAGCTTGAGAATTCTTCATCATAGAGAAGACTGTCTGTGTTAGCCACACCGAGGAACAGCCACGCGAGTCCATCAAACTTGTAAGTAGGAACGTTCTCCATAAACATACGCCTCAAGTACCCTCTGTATGGAGCAACTCCGGTTCCAGTAGCAATCATTATGTGAGTAGCTTTCGGATCATCTTCAGGTAAAAGCATCACCTTTCCCGACGGACCTGTTAATGTTAACAACATCAAACGTTTCCTTTTTCAAAAAACAAGAACTGATGATCCAGTTTAAGCATAAAGAAGTTCAATAAGACAACTTACCGGTGATTTGGACCTTATCTCCAGGTTTAGAATTGCACAAGAAGTTACTACACACACCAGCTTTGGAAGGATCTTCCTTTCCAGTCTCTGGATCATAGTATTGAGCGCGGCGAACACATAAGCTAGCCGTCTTGCCATCAAAAGAATCACCATATCTTGTTGATGCAATCGAATAAAGACGAACATTGTGAGGCGCACCTGGTTTCTTAGGATTCTCACCCTATGGAAGCAAAAGTCAATGCGTTATAAGCAACAAAAGTTTTCAAAAATAAAAGAAACACACTTTCTGCAAAGTGAAAGCACTTACAGGAGGAATCACTCCATAGCTCTGTCCTTCCCAATAAGGAACTTTGCCATCATGATCAATCACAATGTGGCAAGTCTCTCCAGGTGCTTGTGGACCAACAATTCTCTCAACCGAAACAATCGTTGCCGTGTAAGGCTCCTTAGGCCTGTACAAGTTTAACGGAGTCTCTTTAGGATCTTCAAGCTCTAGAGGAGTAACCGAGACTTTGGATCTGCTCGCTTGCTGAAGTGACATACATACTGTCGAACGTTTCTTCAAACTTAGTTTCCTAGATACCGAATCTAATCTCAGAAGAGGACCCCATGACTTCTCAGTGAAGCTTACACTTCGCACCTGAGACAGAACAACAAAAGGTCAACGCTTTACCACACACAAATGGAGACTATTTGAAACTAGCTCCTTTCACTTTCTAGATGACATGCTCAATCCACAACGTTTGTCATCATTACTTCTAAAGACTGTACCTTTCAATACCAAAATCACTACAAGTCGACATCAGAACTAAACCCACAAAAAGAATACAAAGACAAAAGCTTTCAGGACCATCTAAGCATCCTGAGACAACATAGTTATCAGTTGTGTTTACCTTAATCATAGATCGGCTCGACCCATCAACTCCAGTAGGAAGTGCAATAGACATCTGAAATCATAAAAACCAAAACTTTCATTAACTCCGAAACTTATGAATCCAAGGAAGTAAAAGAGAGCATATAATAGCAGAACCAAACAAAAGACCTGAGAAAGAGGAGCTGAGAGAGCCATGGTGATGAATAAGAATTGGATTAAGAATTAGATCGCAATCGAGGGAAAGAATGATTGAGAAACAGAGAGGAGCAGATGGTTTTTTTCTGGGTTTAATAGTGAGAAAGGGAGAGAAGAAGATGATCCTTTCAAGGCCCAGAAAAGACACAAAACAACAGCCCACACTGTCTGCAAATTCTCAATTGGTTGGCTCCTCGAGGGAGTCGAGTCGATCTTGGTGGACAAATTATTGCTTAATTCTTTATAACTCTCTGTTTGATTATTTTATTGGGGATGCAATTAAAAGACACTACGTCTCTTACTATTGCTACCAACAACAACAAAAAGTTCACAAAATAAGAGAAAATAAAAATTGGGTTTTGTTTCTTTCCTTACAGGTTTTTTTTCACCAGCAATTTCTCAGTATTTTTATTATTATTTATGTATTTATCTATGTAAGTATGAAATTTACAAGTTGCAACTTGCAAGAGACTAAATTTGGTAATTTTAGAGAAGCCAAAAAAAAGTTTTCAAGTTGCAAGGGAATATTGCACCTATTTCTGTTTACTAAAGTTTTTTTTATTATTATAAAAAACTTTGAATATATATATTACCATCGGTAAGATTATGTCTTGTAGAAAGAAATCTATATTCTAAGTTATATATCATATTAAATCTCTTAAATTTGAAAACTTGACTTTTTTTTTAACTTCAGCAGATGCAGCTACCTAGTGACAAGACCAATTTGCATCTTGAATGAAGAAATCGGATCTGCATCCTTGGATTGAAGATAGTTTCATTATATGAGGAATCAGATATCAGATATAAAAAAAACATCCATTTTTTAAAATTAGTTTCAGCCGTATTCGAAATCCCAAATATGAAACTAAAAAGTTACTGCATAGTGCATACGTACTAAACTGCTTCCAATCCATCAGTCCTACTAAAACCCAAATGAAAATGAGACAGAGAATGATACTTCATTCGTAGCTATCTACTACATATAATTAGTACTAAACTACTTCCATGGATCCTTCACGCCTCTGTCTTTTTAGTTTCAGATTCTTCACTCTCTTCAGTTATCTTCTTTCTTTCAAGAAACTCCATGAGACCCTTAAGCGTAACATCCGGATTCTTGCTCACCATGAGCTGCTCTGTGACTTCAGCTGGAGTTGCTTTCACCTCAAGGAACATCTTCTCAATAGGCTCAAACAGATCGTGTTCTTCGATTGCAAGGTATAATGCAGTGAGTTTCTTGAAAACAACAGGCGTACAATAGTCCATGAGGACATGAACATCCATTCTTCCTGGTCTCAGCAATGCAGGATCAAGTTTCTCCTTATGGTTCGTAGTGAAGATTATGATCCGTTCCTCTACACAGCTTGACCACAACCCGTCTACAAAGTTTAGTAGACCAGACAAGGTTACCTAAACCACACAGAAAATCAAGAATCAGAACACACAAATGAGAGATACTTTCTGCAGATTAGTGAATTCATATATACTCAGTAAACCTTAGGAATCTTCTTCTTCTTCTTGTTCTGATTCTCGCCATCTTCTCCTTCATCTTTGTTTTCGTTTCTACAAGAAGCATCCGCTCCGCTGCAGTCAAGATCTTCAATGAGAAGAATCGACCGGTTCTCGGTCGTAGTAAGAATCTGTCTAAGCATTGCATCATCTTCAACGCTCTGAATCTGAAGATCATAGATACTATAGTTCATGTGGTTAGCAATTGCAGCAACCAGCGATGATTTCCCGGTACCAGGCGGACCGTAAAGTAGGTAACCACGTTTCCAAGCTCTTCCTACGGTTTTGAAGAAGTCTTTTCCATTGGAGAAAGCGTCTAGGTCACGTATCAAAGTCTTCTTGAGCTCAGGTTCCATTGCCAGGGTTTCAAACGTCGTGTGATGTTGAAAGATTGCTGATTCCCAAGAGTGATACTTTGGATTGTACGTGTGGATCTTGAGATTGTCTCTTGCTGTCAGTATCTTCACCGATGATTCTGCAATGTATGTGAAGTAATCTGACATTATCTTGTCCCTAAACTCCTTCTTACATTTCAAATGAAAGTACCTGAAACCCAAATACAAAATCCGATTTAATTATAAAGCATAGAAAACGTAATTAGACTTTTGACCCCCCCAAAAAAAGTTAATTAGAGTAGGGTGTGAAAGACAATTACCAAACTTTAGAGTTTATTTTTTAACATCCCCAAATGGAAAATATTATGTTTTGTTTCTCTTACAATTATAAGTTTTTTCTATTTTTTAAACATCCCCAAATGCAAAATATTATGTTTTGTTTCTCTTACAATTACAAGTTTTTTCTTTTACATCTCCAAATTTTAGATTTTTTTTATTTTACACCCCAAATTTTCGGAGTTTACAAAATATTAGTATCAGAAATGCGAAAATAACAATGGTAAAACATAATTAGACTCAGATTACCAAACTTTAAGGTTTCTTTTCTAACCTCCCCAAATTTTAGGTTTTGTTTCTTTTACATCCCCAAGTTTAGGTTTTGTTCTTTTACATCCCTAAATTTTAGTGGTTTACAAAATGATTAGTATTCAGAAATACGAAAATAGCAATGCTAAAACATAAATTAGACTCAGGTTAGAAGAGAGGTTGGAAAAAGATTCAAACTTTTTAGGGTTTTATGTTGAGAAAAGTTACCGTTTTTGTCTGCTCTGGTGAGGGTTCTCGCTCCTTTCAGAGAGAAGAGTCCACTCAAGAGAGATCCCTTCGAACTCATCAACGATCTTGGCCTTTAGAGGGATTCCAAATTTGGGTTTAGCCAAGGGGTTCTTGAGGTTGCTGGAGCGGACAAGGAGACTTCCGGTGGAGATTCCAGCGAGAAGGGTAGGCAAGTAAGTCTCAGCTGCACGGAACGTCTGGTTGGTAACGTAGTCGCACTGGTCCTCGATGACGAAAGTGAAGTTCGGGTTGAAGTAAGAAGAAAAGCTGTCTGTGAACTTGGAGACGATAAAGTCACGGACTTTGGTGGGAATGATCTCATTGAGGATGGTTCGGAACAGAATCATGAAAGCAGAGAGAGATGTGTAGATCGAGAAAATCGCAGAAACCGAAGGGATCTTTTGTGTGAAGAAACTCGTCGCCATTGTTAAACTCAGTTTTCAGGTGGTGAAAGATGGTCGGTCTGATGACTAAGCAAATGGTATGTGTGTAGTGTTATGTGTTTTAAAGAGAGAAAAATTGGTGAGCAAGTTTTCGTGTTTCTACTTTTAGAAATGGAAGATTCGAGATAGTAAAGTTCGTGCTTTCCTTTTAGGGAAATTGATCATTTGATATTGAGAAAGACAGGTCCTTCATGTTTGTAAGTTGTAACCACACTGCTTAATGGTAATTAAGCTTTTGAACACAATTTACAATATTAGGTAGACAGATGCATTTACTTTGTTACTTGTGTTATAAAATATCTAGTCCTCCTGATCAACAGCTGTTTCTCTCTTTGGTTTGGTCTCCACATTTTATAAACCAATAAAAGTAATGGGGAAATTAAAACCTTTGACCCAGAGGGCAGAGACGATTGAAAAGAGTTTTTATTTTCTGCTTTGTCTTAAATTAACAATTTGCTCTAATTTATTCATTAGAAAAAGAGGAGAAAAAAGGGAACATTTTTTAAAAATGAAAATAAAAGTCAGCACGTATTGGTCATCATTTTGCATATATATTTCTATCATTTGCCATTTTTTTCCTTTTCTTCTATCTATCCTCCCTTTCCCAAGATTGTAAGAACACCAACAATCTCTCTTACCTCTCAATTCCAATTCCGTCTTATGTGTTTTTGTTTCATATTTAGATCATTCAATCCTTAATTCGTTCTCTGTAAGTTAGACTTTTTAAAAAAAATGCAACTTTGACCTGTTCCACGTTCTCTTCCATTAAAATGTTCTTCAGGCATGTTAAAAGATTGAGTTTTTCTTATATTTTGAATCTTCAGTATGGAAATTGAAATGCATTAGGATGATCTACATTGGCTTCTATTATATTATGTTTTGAAATATCTGAACAATGTTCGTGTTATTAAGAAATATTGGAGCTTTATGTTCATTTTCAACATATATGTGCGTGATGAGTAATTTTTGTTCAATGTAGGATTTTTGTTTGATGGTTGTTGTTTCTTAGGAGAGCAATGAGCAATTATGCAGCCGGACTCGGTAAGCCTGGCTCAGGTATGACAAGATTGGTTTTTATTTATTTGTATGGTCATGTTCTGTAGTTGTAATAATGGCTGGAGATTTGACAAGATGGTCTTTAAGGTTTCTGATTATGTTGTATGTTTTAACAGGTAAAAGGAGAATAAGAGATCTTTTGAATCAACCTGATAACCGAGTCTGTGCTGATTGTGGCGCTCCTGATCCTAAATGGGCGTAAGTTCTCTTCATTTGTGCTTTCAACGTTTTGCTAGTAAACAATCGAAAGCTGGAAACTTTTTTTAAGCCATTTGATCATGTTTTAACGTGCTAATACGCGTTTGGTTTTGTATATTCTTTGTTCGTTTAGCTGGAAATCTATACAACCTTATCACCGTTGAGATTCTCATATTATGTGATTGGAGCTCCATCCACATGTGCTTGTGTCTTTAATTATGCATCTTTGTGTTATGTTTCTTCTTTTTCTCTCTTGATTAATCAGTTAGTGGCTTCTTTCTCAGATCAGCAAATATCGGAGTATTCATTTGCTTAAAATGTTGCGGTGTGCACAGAAGCCTCGGCACTCATATCTCAAAGGTGTTATATAGCTTTTTATTACTCAAGACAATATGATCTCTTTCTTTGTTGTGTACTCATATATAGTTTGGTTTATCCAGGTCTTGTCTGTGACTCTTGATGAATGGTCAGATGAGGAAGTTGACGCCATGATTGAAATTGGAGGAAATGCTTCTGCAAATTCAATTTACGAAGCTTTTGTACCCGAAGGAAGCTCTAAGCCTGGACCTGATGTTAGTCATGACCAGCGTATGAGATTCATTAGGTAGCAACTCAAAAAAGACAAAAAATCTTTGTGATAGGACAAATCTATCGTTGTTTCTAATGACTTGCTCAAATAATGAATCTTTGTTTAGGTCGAAGTATGAACTCCAAGAGTTTCTGAAACCAAGCTTGCGGATAACATCAGGGAAGTGCTCGACAAAGAAATCAGCTTTTCTTACATCAAGTCTTTCTAGAAAGATCATGAATAGTTTTCGCACAGATTCATCATCAAAGAAGATAGTAAAGCTTCTAACTTGCAGAACTTTTAACTGTTTCTTCTTGATAAAATCTTCTTGTTGAGATCAATAAATTTGACAGTTTCAGGAAGGAATGGTAGAGTTTATCGGAATGTTGAAGGTGACTGTTAAGAAAGGTACTAACTTAGCAATCAGAGACATGATGTCAAGCGATCCGTACGTTGTGTTGAATCTAGGGAAGCAAGTAAGTGATCTCTTTGTTACTGCTATTAACCTGCATCTATGGACTTTTGTGGATCTTAAAACTAATGTCATGTTTCGTTGATTGTTCAGAAACTTCAGACGACCGTTGTGAATAGTAACTTGAATCCGGTATGGAATCAAGAACTCATGCTGTCTGTTCCTGAGAGCTATGGTCCAGTGAAATTGGTAAGCCTATCCTAAGCAGCTCGATGTTTCTACTGATGATTTCGGTTGTTATATATCTTACGGGTTTCTCTGTGATTGCAGCAAGTGTACGATTATGATACGTTCTCTGCTGATGACATAATGGGAGAAGCTGATATTGATATCCAACCTCTGATAACATCTGCAATGGCTTTTGGGGATCCTGAGATGTTTGGGGATATGCAGATTGGGAAATGGCTGAAGTCGCATGATAATCCGCTCATAGATGACAGCATCATTAACATTGTTGATGGGAAAGTGAAACAGGAGGTTCAGATCAAGCTTCAGAATGTAGAGTCTGGAGAACTAGAGCTGGAAATGGAATGGCTGCCACTTGACCAATAATAATAATGCAATAGGTCCCATTTTATATATAAACTTAAAACAATTGGATACATTCCTTTATTCTTTTGTTGGAATATTTTTGGAATTCTGATTTCATTCCACAGGAACGTTTTTGTTTGTAATATTTTATTTTTCCATGCTTATTTTACAGAGTTGCGCACTTGTAATATATTTGTTTTTGATGGATGAAAAGGAAAGAGCGCACTTTTGTGTTTTGGCTAGTTTTGCATTTTCATCTTTGGTCACCAATGAACACACAAGGGTCATCTGCTTTAAGCTTCAAATTCCATAACAAAAGTCAAAAACTCTCCTCACCAGATAAAGGAAACAACTTCTCCACAATAGATTTAACCTATAGATTGTCTCGGCATTTCCCAATCTACAAAAATCGTCCTCCCGATGAACAACTCAAGCACTACTAAATACTGCCCCTGATACAAGATTGTCCTAACTCCTAAAGACGAGATTGATTTTTGTATGTTTATATAACCAATGGTTATAATGTATTAATTTATGAAGAAAAGAAAGTAACATCAATTTATCCTCTGATCTATCAATGAACAACAGAGATGACAGAGTGATCTCTTCAAAAGCTTCAAACTTTCCAGAACACACACACTTATCACAGAAATAACAGATGAGATGCCTATAAGGAAGAGAACGTATTCTCCCTCATTAATCAAGAACCCTATCAAAGGTGAAGAATGTGCCCGATCATCATGGAGTTTCCGCTCAAGTAATAACTCTAGTAACCAAGGAGAAGATGACCCATTAGCACAAAGACTATAAAAATCCTTAACTTTTCACCTGTCTCAAACACTTTCAAGCTACTACAACCCTTTAGGCGTAAGACTTCAGAAGCAAAAGTAAAGCAGACAAGATTAGGCATGGCAGACATCTAGGACAATTACAAATTCTGTAGAGTGTTCACAACAAGACGATTTAAAACCAACCAGACTAGCATATATATTCCTGGACACGAAGACATGTCGTGGCTTGCTAATTAGTAATTAAAAGGTGGAACCCTTTCAAAACAAACAAGCACATACAAATGTAGAATCAAACGAGGATAAAAAGCCAAGAAGATATATTCCATTAGAGAAATTCGATTTTCCTTGAGAAAGAAAAGCCACATTAGATCGCAAACATAGTTCAACATTTATTTAACAGGGCACAAAGCCCGAAACGAAACAGCAACCACTTATAAAACCATAACAAAGACGCAAGATGAGGGATTTTAGAAACCACCACGGAGACGTAACACCAAGTGAAGGGTTGACTCCTTCTGAATGTTGTAATCGGCAAGTGTGCGACCATCCTCAAGCTGCTTTCCAGCGAAGATGAGACGCTGCTGGTCCGGAGGAATGCCTTCCTTATCCTGGATCTTGGCCTTCACGTTGTCAATGGTGTCAGAGCTCCCACTTCGAGGGTGATTGTCTTTCCGGTAAGTGTCTTCACAAAGATTTGCATACCACCACGGAGACGCAGCACCAAGTGAAGGGTCGACTCCTTCTGAATGTTGTAATCAGCCAACGTGCGACCATCCTCAAGCTGCTTTCCAGCGAAGATGAGACGCTGCTGGTCCGGAGGGATGCCTTCTTTGTCCTGGATCTTAGCCTTGACGTTGTCAATGGTGTCGGAGCTCTCAACCTCTAGTGTGATTGTCTTTCCGGTAAGGGTCTTGACAAAGATCTGCATACCACCACGAAGACGCAAGACCAAGTGAAGTGTAGACTCCTTCTGGATATTGTAGTCAGCCAACGTTCTGCCGTCTTCAAGCTGCTTTCCGGCAAAGATCAACCTCTGCTGGTCCGGGGGAATACCCTCCTTATCTTGAATCTTCGCTTTAACGTTATCAATGGTATCGGAGCTCTCGACCTCCAAAGTAATGGTCTTTCCCGTCAAAGTCTTAACGAAAATCTGCATACCACCACGGAGCCTGAGGACAAGATGTAGAGTTGACTCCTTCTGGATGTTATAGTCAGCGAGAGTACGTCCATCCTCCAGTTGCTTTCCGGCAAAGATCAACCTCTGCTGATCCGGTGGGATTCCCTCCTTATCTTGAATTTTGGCCTTAACATTGTCAATGGTGTCAGAACTCTCCACCTCAAGTGTAATCGTCTTTCCGGTGAGAGTCTTAACAAAGATCTGCATACCACCACGGAGCCTTAGGACCAAGTGCAGAGTGGATTCCTTCTGGATATTGTAATCAGCCAACGTTCTACCATCTTCCAATTGCTTTCCAGCGAAGATAAGCCTCTGCTGATCCGGAGGAATACCTTCCTTATCCTGAATCTTGGCTTTAACGTTGTCGATGGTGTCAGAGCTTTCCACCTCAAGGGTGATAGTCTTTCCGGTGAGAGTCTTAACGAAGATCTGCATCTGTATATCCACAAAAAGCTAAAGATCAATACTCAACTTAACGAATAACTCAGATCAATCGATAAAACAACACAGCAAAACTCAGATCGCACAAATACGGATCAGATGCTTTAATTCACCAAAAGCTCAGATGCTTTAATTCACCAAAAGCTCAGATCAAATTGCGAAAACAGTCGATTACAATCACAGATCTACGAATTAATTAGCGAATCTGGAGGAAAACCACATGATCGACGCATTAACAAGACAGATTCATACAAACCCTAATCGAAAACCAAGACGAGATCTATGGATGAAACTTAAGCCTTTATATACGAGTCAATTTCGATCGAACGTAACAACAAATCAAAGAAACCCTAATAAGAAATCAGGAATGTACCTTTAGATCGTAGTGATTCGCAATTAGAGAGAGAAATGAGATAATTGTTTCGATTTGTGCCAGAGAAGAGAGATCTTTGGGTTTAATTTATAGAAAAGGCTACGGACGAGGTGGAGCTAAGGCGGCGAATCATTACGAATAAAAGTTTGACACGTGTACCAGACGGCGAGAAAACTATGGGCCCTATCTTTATCAAAGCGGCGCCCTAGCTCGTATCTTCTAGAAATCGGTGATATGTTTTCCTTTCTTTTTGCTAGTGTTTCCTCTTATTTTTAAAACACAAAAAATGCAAATGGGCTTTTCCATTTTTGAATACAAAAGCTTCAAAATCAGGGAATTTTCCGAAAAATAACAATTTTTTCTTTTGTTTAAAATAATTCTCTTGTCCACAGGAAATAATCCATTTTAAAAAGTAAAATAAAATTAGATTATTGGATATATGTTTGATTGCACCGGATAATGCTTTTTATTGAAGATAATTTTAGGTGTATATATAATTTTTTTTCACAACACCGATAATATTCTTACAGAAACAGATTTCAAAAAAATAAAAAATTAAACATTTTTTAATAGAAACATTACTAATCTAAATTAAACGCACTAATCCAATTCGAACAAATTCAGAATATATGTTCATATAAATTTGGATGGATTTATATGACCCTCTCCGTAATCTGGTTTAATTCTATTTAATCAAACATGAAATGGACCTCTCTTGGGTCTGGTCCATATTTTAACCCCTGTTGGTTTCACATTCTTCAGTCAATTAAAGCCTCTTTGAATACGACACGATAGCTCTTCTTACTGCAATGGTGAATGGTCCAACGATAACCGCGAAAATTCGCAGGGTTTAAAAGTCATGACCCGACCCACTTAACCCGTAAACTTGACCCGACCCACTTAACCCGTAAACTTGACCCGCCTCTGTTCTTTCCGCGTTTTTGATTCGATTACTCTTTAGCTTGATTCACCTAATTTCCCGTGGTTGCTCTGCTTCGTTATATTGCTCTACCCTTGGTATCAAATCACAAGTTCCTCGTCTGAATAGGACATTCAGAGAATCAGTTTGGTAACCCATCAATATTGAGATTCTTACTTGGTCTCACTGTTTTCGAAACTCTTTTTGATAAGATCTTCTGCTCTTTTTCCCTTCTGTGAAAGATATGGTTTTACAGTATTTACAATAAGTGTTGGACCGACTTTGCATTATGGAGGTTCTCTCAAGCATCTCATCATGTGTTACACACATGTATTTTACATGTTTGTGCGTGGAAGTGTCTTTAAAATTGCTAATCTTCTAAGCTCCTGAATATAAGCAAACACATTCCATTTAAATGGTCCACACATTGCTCCTTAGCGGTCTCTCTCAATTAAACCACGCTGAAGAGATGACAAGCACAGAAAGTGATGACCCTAAAGCTTCTCACCTGTCTCAACCACCTTCAAGCTACAAGAACCGCTACCCCTTCACCCGTAAGATTTCATATGTAAAAGCTAAGCAAAACGGTGATCAAGTTTCACCGGGTCTACCACAAGATATAACGAATTAACGTATGGACACTATGGGCGAAACAATTACAAACAACAAAGGAAATATAATAAATGTAGAGACAGGAGCAACGAGTGCATATGCCAATATAGAGAAATTCGACTGGTCTTATAACGAAATGAGAAATTCAAGGACGCAAACAAGAGTTGATCAATTATTTATCAGAGGCTTTATAAAGCCTCAAACACACAAACCAGAAACTTTAAATGAAAACGAGACTAGTGAACAGAGACATTGTTGATTTTTTGACCAGAACAGGACAAGAGTCTTAGAAACCACCACGGAGACGGAGGACCAAGTGAAGGGTCGACTCCTTCTGGATGTTGTAGTCGGCTAAGGTGCGACCATCCTCGAGCTGCTTTCCAGCGAAGATGAGACGCTGCTGGTCCGGAGGGATGCCTTCCTTGTCCTGGATCTTGGCCTTGACGTTGTCAATGGTGTCGGAGCTCTCCACCTCCAGTGTGATGGTCTTACCGGTCAAGGTTTTCACGAAAATCTGCATACCACCACGAAGACGTAACACCAAATGAAGTGTAGACTCCTTCTGAATGTTGTAATCGGCTAACGTGCGACCATCCTCAAGCTGCTTTCCAGCGAAGATGAGACGCTGCTGGTCCGGAGGAATGCCTTCCTTGTCCTGGATCTTAGCCTTGACGTTGTCGATGGTGTCGGAGCTCTCAACTTCGAGAGTGATTGTCTTTCCGGTAAGGGTCTTGACAAAGATCTGCATACCACCACGGAGACGCAACACCAAGTGAAGGGTCGACTCCTTCTGAATGTTGTAATCGGCCAAGGTACGACCATCCTCGAGCTGCTTGCCAGCGAAGATAAGACGCTGCTGGTCCGGAGGAATACCTTCCTTGTCCTGGATCTTGGCTTTCACGTTATCAATAGTGTCGGAACTCTCCACCTCTAAAGTGATGGTCTTCCCGGTCAATGTCTTAACGAAGATCTGCATACCACCACGTAGACGCAAGACCAAGTGAAGGGTCGACTCCTTTTGGATATTGTAGTCAGCCAATGTTCGGCCATCCTCGAGCTGCTTTCCGGCAAAGATCAATCTCTGCTGGTCCGGAGGAATACCCTCCTTGTCTTGGATCTTAGCCTTGACGTTGTCGATGGTGTCAGAGCTCTCAACCTCCAAAGTAATGGTCTTTCCAGTCAACGTCTTGACGAAGATTTGCATACCACCACGGAGCCTGAGGACAAGATGAAGGGTAGACTCCTTCTGGATGTTGTAGTCAGCGAGAGTACGACCATCCTCGAGTTGCTTTCCGGCAAAGATCAACCTTTGCTGGTCCGGAGGGATTCCCTCCTTGTCCTGAATCTTAGCCTTGACGTTGTCAATGGTGTCAGAACTCTCCACCTCGAGGGTGATGGTCTTTCCGGTGAGAGTCTTAACAAAGATCTGCATACCACCACGGAGCCTTAGGACCAAGTGGAGGGTGGATTCCTTCTGGATGTTGTAATCAGCCAAAGTTCTGCCATCTTCCAACTGCTTTCCGGCGAAGATAAGCCTCTGCTGATCCGGAGGAATGCCTTCCTTATCCTGGATCTTGGCTTTAACGTTGTCGATGGTGTCAGAGCTTTCCACCTCAAGGGTGATGGTCTTTCCGGTGAGAGTCTTAACGAAGATCTGCATCTGATATCCACAAAAGGCTAAAGATCAATACTTTACTTAAGGAACAAGTCAGATCAATCGGTAAAACAACACATAAATAGACAAACCCTAATAACCGAAAAACAAGACAAGATCTATGATCTACCGTCGAAACTCAACTATTTGACTTCTATGACCTTATCAAATTCAAAGGACATATAATCAAACAGCTAATCGAAGAAGAGATCAGGATTGTACCTTGAGAGAATTGAGAAGATTGTTTTTCGATTCTGAGAAAATGAATTGTGAAGGAGGAGAGCTCTTTGGGGTTTGATTTATAGAAAAGAAAGAGAGAGACTAGGTCTCACGAGGCGGTGAGCAATAACCAATCATATTTCGACACGTATGTTAAGATGACGTGTATTGAGCGTTGTTTGCACGCAACCTTTTTATGGTTGATATAATCTTTTCTTGCCTTAATTTTAGGTAAGGAAAAGTATTTGTGCTTTGAGTTGATAACCACGACCCGTGTGCCAACAGCAACCTATTCTAACGCCGACAACCACAATTTTTTAAACGTTCGTAACAGAAGCCGACGTTGTGAATGTAACGATCGTTACGGTCGATGCCGCTATTATTATCTTTCCTTTCTTTTAATCAACGGTGGAGCTAAAAACGCCAATAATTGAACCGTGGGTCCCGCTCTGTCGAAGCCTATCTCGACTTTTCTTTATTTTTCTTTTCCTTTTTGTTGTCTTCTCCCTTTTTTATGCAAGTGGGTTATGATTTTGAATTTAAAATTCAAGGAATTTTCCTGAAAACAACATAATGTTTTTGATATTTTAGTGGTTTTGGATCTTTGCATGATTTTCGCTTCGGATAATGATTTTGGTATCAAGTTGGCAAACGGCTCTAAAGACAATGGATTTGGTAATTTGGTTTAATATAATGATTTTATATAATTTACATATCAAATCGACCTCATTTGGGCCTGGCCCATATATTGAACCTTGTTGGTTTCGCCTTTATCAAGTCAATGAAACCCTTCATCGAATAATCTTGTTCGTTGATAGCTCTTCATATTGAATTGATCCAACGATACAAACAAAACAGCGTTTAAACAATTATGACCCGGCCCATTGTACGATAATACTATCCACGAAGTCAACTCCTTTGTTCAACTCACCAAACTATAAGGTTTCACTAGGACACATAGCTTCTTCTGTTACAGACAAACGAGCGATCAAATGGATGGAGACAAGAAGCTTCGGTTTAAGTTTGTGGATATGAAGACAAGAGTAATCAAAGACAAGAAAACAAGATGTCGTATGATGAGAGTTTAATCGAAGTACACTGACATATGAATCCCTCCATTGAACAAGCCACATTTCTCGTAGAAGGCTTTCTTCTCCACCCTGCAATTGAGGATCACCTTGTAGCAACCCATGGATCGGCAATGATCCGTCAGAAACTCAACCACTTGCTTCCCAAGATGTTTCCCGCAAAACTCTGAATCCACAACTGTTAGAAGCAAAAACTTCTTCTTCTTACAAAGAACACAACAAGAGGTTTACTTGATATTCTGAATCTTCTGAAACACTTTCGTAAATGAACAAAAAAGAAGTAACAGAAACTGAATTTTATTGAATCACAAACTTGTGTGTTTACATCATAG
>OVBI01001327.1:0-36699 GCA_900406495.1 Sisymbrium altissimum | reverse complement strand
TTGCATCAATTATTAATAAAATGATATAAATTATTTGCATCACCACTTTCAGAATCATTTAATTAAGTGATGCAAAAGTTGTTTACATCATTTATAACTGATATAATTATTAAAAATAAATGATATAAACTAGCCTTTTTTTTGTAGTGCCCCATGAAATTAAGTTGGCATGCATATTAGAAAACACATATGTATACCATAAAGTAGATCTCTATATATTTTATGTTGGAGGATATTTGGATGTTCATATGGTGATAATATACGCTCCTATGTTAGATTTTGGGTAAACCTGAATATTAGAAAGTAATTCTTATTAGGCAGCTTAAAGTATTCGAAGTTTCCATATGTGAATGTATAAATATAAATATAGCAGTGTAAATATTTCATGTTGCAATCTAGATATATACGTAGCACACCACATGTAATAATATATACATTAAATATCTAATTACATACAATATATATATATATATATATATATATATATATTAACGTATATGTTTCTTATCACAATCTACATATTCACGTAACAGACCGTATGCAATAATATAAATATTAAATATTTAGTTACATGCAACGTCCTTTTGTATCATGTTATATATCCTTTCACAAATCATCATGCTTATGTTACTCTATGTCCACATATCTCAATACGCTTTCTCGTTAACATAAATTGACTTTAAATACAAACTCTCATTTATTGCATGATATCAAAAATCTTCCCCACTCGCAAAGTCATATATGCTCAAGTCTACTCGATCGCCACATCCTTTTTTTTTTTGGTATCCTTATACTAAAAAACTAAACCAATTTTTCTCTCTGATAGAAAATTAATTTAATTTCAAATTCTTATTTTACAGCAAATTCTCTCTAGATTTAATATATATATATAACAAATAAATATACAAAACCTAGGATAGTTTACTTATTACCAGGTGAAGTGGCTCTTGTAAAACGAGCGATGCGGCAACAACAACTACAAGCAACAACAACAACTACAAGCGTTAAGGTCATCTCAATCAGTAATATGAGAAAAAAAGGCTAAATTATTAAAATAATTTAAAAAAATAAAAAAAAAATAAGAGAGAAAAGAAAAAAGTGAGATATCATATCTCATATAAGAAACTCTTAAAATTTCTTTAGATACCCACAACACACTTGTCAGTTTACTAGTGATTAATTTTATTTAAGATATTAAAATAATATAAAAACTAGAAAGAGACTCTGAACCAATCACTTTTTTTTTCAAACCTTCTCTCCCACCTCTCTCCTCTTCTGGTTCTTGGTGTTCTTCGATGGATTTTACTCCGGACCGGCGTACGGTGGCTCGTTCAGCGCCAGCGTCGGTCCAATAGCCTTTTATTCTTGCTTTACTTTAGTTTTTTTTTTATCTTGGGTTGAATTGTTATCGTTTTTTTCGTGTTTCGTGACATTTACCGGTTTAGATTCTTAAATCTGATTTATCTTTTGCAATCTAAAGGGGTTTTTACTGGATCTATGGTTCAGCTATGTTAGAATTGTTCCTTGCCTCTTTTTGCAGATTTCTTTTTGGATATAGTTTCTTTACAATGGATCTATGTCCCAGATCTCTTTGCTTTTCTATGGTTTTAGTTTGTAGCCCTCCTACCCCTTTGGGCTTTATTTCTCTTTCGCATGATTCCGTATATGCGAATAGAGCCTTGTTGCTTTTCCTTATGTTTTTTTTTTGTGAGGATTGAGTTTTAGGTGTTGTGGTTTGAATGGTTCGTTACTTTGCCGTCAGTCTGAAGGTGGTGATGCTGCGTTTTTATGGAGTTGGTGCAGCTGAGTTACAATCTTGGATCATGATTGGATTGAAGTTCTTTGTAGCAGTCTTGGTGACCAGTTCGTTTTCTTCCTCTTAGCTGTGAGTTACTATGCCGTTCCGTTGCTTTACTCTGGTTCGCGGGTTTGGACTATTCTGGTTCAGAGGTATATCTTGATGTTATCGCGGTTCTGGTCTTGTGGTTCTTCCGACGAGGTTTAGAGATCTTCAGTTCTTGGTTACTTCTGACTTAGTCTTCTCTTATCCTATTTATTGATCCATGTTGGGATTGTTCTAGTTTGGGTCGGGTGTTTTAGTTTGGGACTGGTTTGTGTATGTGTTCTTGTAAAAGTATGCACTGGAATTTTAATAAAATTCTCTAGATGACCAAAAAAAGAAAGACTCTGAACCAATAAAGATGGTTTTATAGGACTGAATATGAACACAAAGAGTGGTCTGTTTGACTCCACGCACCACTCGGTGACAGCGAAAGCCATCCTATAAATCATGATTCCCTACAATATTTAACACTAGATATTTCAAATTAATTAGTAAAATACATATTAACTTATACACAAAATACATAATTTCATTTTAAAATTTGTTTTAAAAAAATACTTACAATCCATAAACAACCTAAAATATTAAATAAGATATCATATATTTATAAATTATAAGAAAATAAGTAAAATATAAACGAAATATATCTAAAACATAATTAATATAGAACTTAGATTGCTTTTACTCACTATTCATTACTTAAAAGCTTTTTTGGCAAATAATTAAATATTCAAATTTTTTTCTATTCATTACTTAAATGAAACTTTTCACATTTTTCAATAAAATTTTATTTTATTATATAAAATAAGAGATTTTGAATATGGTTGCACAACTTGTTTTTCTAGAGATTCACTAATAATTTCATACCCTAACTTGGGTTCGAGTTTACTGCAAAATACACTGAGTAGACATTGGTGGCGTGAAGTGGAAACCAAAGGAAAGAAAAATGCCATGAAAAACATAGAGGTATGAAGAATAAGAAGTTTCATTTAAAATGAGAAGACGTTGCAAAGATACAAACGACTTGAAAAAGAGAGAACGACGGACTCTTAGAAACAGATTATTTGAGATACGCCTTTTAAAAAGGCACATTTTTCTTTTGGCGAACTCTTAGATCATTTTTTGAACTTTTTCCTTTAGGTTGAAATTTATGTTGGACTACTTGTTAATAATTCAAAATTAAGTGGGGCAATACTTATTTATTAAATAAGTCAGACTTCAAACAGAAACTTGTATGTAATCATGTATGGGTAGATGGTTTAGATATATATAAAGGTCAAGAATCTGGTACTAGGCAGGGAATACGAGCTCTCCTGGAGAAATGTGCACATCATAATAGTTTTGAGTATGAAATGAAGAAGTTGGATAATACACGTTTCGCAGCAAAATGTTGGGGTTGCAAATGGTGTGTAAGAGCTTTGGTGCATATGAACTCAAATATTTTCACTACTGTCACTGACAATCAGGTGCATACATGCTTTTGGGTTACTACAAGTACTATCAGAAAAAAAGAAAAGACACACCACATTTAGTTGTAGCCGTTTGGCTGAAGATAATCCAGGTCTATTCCACACATCTGCTCCAAAAATACTGATCAATATGATTCAAGGCAGGATTGGCGTGAAAGTATCATACTCGAGAATTATGAGAAGAAAAAACAAAGCTGATAGTGAGGTGCGAAGAAGTTCAAAGGAGAGTTATTGATGGCTGTATTCTTATTGTACATGCTAGAAGATGTGAATCCTAATACACATACTTGTGTGAAATTAGTTGAGATAAAAAGGTTTAAGTATGTATTATTTGCATTGGGGTCTTGCATAAGAGGATTTCTATCAATGAGGAAGTTCATCATTGTAGATGGAACCCACCTGAAGAACATATATGGTGAAATTCTAATTGTTGCTTCAGCTCAGGATCCTAATCATCACCATTATCCCATGACTTTTGGTGTAGTTGATGGTGAGAAAGATATAAGTTGGATATGGTTTCTGAATCAGTTGGGTGTTTATTTTGGATAGGAATCCAAGCATGTTCAAGTCAATACTGGAAGTGTTCTCTTTGTCTCAACATTGGTGTTGTGTAAGGCATTTGTCTCAGAATGCGGAATGACATGTTTGCTACCCACAGAGATGTATGTGCGAAAAAATTCATAAAGTGCGTTAAAACTTATATAGAGATTGAGTTCGTAAAATTCTATAGTGCTTTTAGGATAAAATATCCAGCTGCTGCTGAATATTTAAACAAAATTTTTTTAAAAAAGATGGATAAGATGCTATTTTACAGAAGAAATAGTATTTTACATAGATACCACAAATATTTCAGAATCTATCCCTTATATATTAATTGAGAATCTATTTTAAAGAATAACATTATACTCATGTGTTTATTACATGTATGCCATGATGAGATGTCAAAAGGAGAAAGTTTCTCAAATATTAATAGAAAAAATTTAAATTAACTAAATAAATTACATGTAATACCATTATATCATTTATATTAGTTTATTCATTATCATAATTATATAATAAAAACTATAATATATCTTATGGACTTTAATTAAAATATATGTCATTCATTGATTCATAAAATGTTTATTATATGTAATTTTACTTAATGAATATTATATTCATTAAAATTATAATATAATGATAACAACATATATTATTCTACATTATTTTTAAGCAATTTAAAAACAGTTTTAATATATAAATTAAAATAATTTTTTTTTAAATCAAAATTATTTATTTATATCAACTTACCATGATTATCATATATATATATATATATATAACTATTTTATTATTTAAAAATAATTAAAAATATTTTATGTTATTTTTTAAAATAAACCAACATCAAGATATTTGATTTGTATAGATATCAATCAGTAATCAAATTATGGTAATAAAATTTTATTAATTTTCTAATAACTTAAAATATAATATATTAAAATAAGTAACCAATAATTTAATAAATAAATTTGCATTAATTATATTTATACTTATTCACATCAATTTAGTAATAAATTAGGAAATAAATAATATATCTTAATTTTTTTGGTTAATCGTGATTAAAAACTGTTGATTTAGTAAACTTATTATATATTGTGTATATGGTTTGATTTTATTAATTTTATTAATTTTCTAATAACTTAAAATATAATATATTAAAATAAGTAACCAAGAATTTAATAAATAAATTTGCATTAATTATATTTATACTTATTCACATAAATTTAGTAATAAATTAGTAAATAAATAATATATCTTAATTTTTTTGGTTAATCGTGATAAAAAACTGTTGATTTAGTAAACTTATTATATATTGTGTATATGGTTTAATTTTTATTATAAAATTTTAAAATATTTTGAATATATTAAACTATAAATTATATAAATAATTATAAAATTATATAAATAATTATAAAATTATATAAATATTTCACTCCGCGCAAGGTGCGAAAAACTACCTAATTATAAATTATAAAACCAAACCTACAAACAAATTACAAATAATATTTGTATATTTGTAATTTTATTTTTTACTGTTTAAACTAAAACGAGAATTTACAATATTAATACATTTGGATTTTTATCTTTATAGAAATTTATTATATATAATTTTATGTATAATGCAGAAAACCACGTTGTAAATAGTGTAGATCAAATTTTTAAATTATGATGCATAATATTAAGAATAATAATAATAATAATAATAGTAAATTATTTTTAAACCAAAATGCATGAAAATTTTATTTCACTAGATATGATTTTATTTTATTCTTTTTTCCTCTTTTTTAATATATTTCTCTTTTTTTTCTCGGATCAAATACTCTATTTTTTCTCTTTTATATATATATTTTTTTCTCATATATTTACTCCACTACATCTAAACAAAATTGTATACTTATTTTCTAACTTTCTAAAACCAGCACTCATTTGGAGATTTTTATCCTTATTATCTCTATTTTCTTACCATATTTAAATCTATTAACTTATCTATAATATCACCCAGTCAATCATAAGATATTGAAAAAGACAACAAATTCATCTATACATACATACGCAGCTACGTTCATTTTACTTTTATTACAAACAAAAAAAAACATCCGACTTAAAAAAAAAAATTGGAGAAATCGATGCAAACACAAAAACAAAACAAAAAAATAAAGACAGAGAAGTCTTAAAACTTAAAAAAACCCAACCATAACTTATTTGACTTGATAAAAAGCTTCCAACGCCTTTTTTTCCCTTCTTCTCCGTCGCTCTCCGCCGCGTCCCCCTCTCTCTCCCCGCCCCCCCCCACCGAAAATCCCAATTCCTCTCGATCCGATAAATTCTTCCTAACAAGTGTAAGCTTCTTCTTCCTTCCTTTCTTACTTACTTACATCAATCATTTTGAACAAAACAGATTGATCTCGTTTCATTAACTTCTTGTCCATCTTTCAATCGATCTCAAGAGTAATAATGCAAAGCTAATTATAAATCTATTCTTTTGAAATTATCTTGAATTTTAGATTTTAGATTAGGAAAAATGGAAATGTAAAAAAATCGTTATGATCGAAGTTTGATCAGTTACATATAATATAAACCCTAATTTCTCAAACCATTCTCGGTTTTATGACTTTTAACATTAAACCGAACTTAACCGTTTCTTGTTTTTTTTTTTTGATTCACACACAGGTAAATGGAAGTATGCAATTGCATAGAGCCACAATGGCCAGCTGATGAACTGTTAATGAAATATCAATACATATCAGATTTCTTCATAGCCATTGCGTATTTCTCTATCCCTCTTGAGTTAATCTACTTTGTCAAGAAATCTGCTGTGTTCCCTTATAGATGGGTTCTTGTTCAGTTTGGTGCTTTCATTGTTCTTTGTGGAGCAACTCATCTTATCAACTTATGGACTTTCACTACTCATTCAAGAACCGTTGCCCTTGTTATGACGACTGCTAAAGTCTTGACTGCTGTTGTCTCTTGTGCTACTGCGTTGATGCTTGTTCATATTATTCCTGATTTGTTGAGTGTTAAGACTCGTGAACTGTTTTTGAAAAATAAAGCTGCTGAGTTGGATAGAGAGATGGGTTTGATTCGAACTCAGGAGGAAACTGGACGGCATGTGAGAATGTTGACTCATGAGATAAGGAGTACGTTAGATAGACATACTATTTTGAAGACTACGCTTGTTGAGCTTGGTAGGACGTTGGCTTTGGAAGAGTGTGCGTTGTGGATGCCTACTAGGACTGGGTTAGAGTTACAGCTTTCTTATACGCTTCGTCAGCAACATCCTGTGGAGTATACTGTTCCTATTCAGTTACCTGTGATTAACCAAGTGTTTGGTACTAGTAGAGCTGTGAAGATTTCTCCTAACTCCCCTGTGGCTAGGTTGAGACCTGTTTCTGGGAAGTATATGCTTGGGGAAGTAGTTGCTGTGAGGGTTCCGCTTCTTCACCTTTCTAATTTTCAGATCAATGACTGGCCTGAGCTTTCGACCAAGAGATATGCTCTTATGGTCTTGATGCTTCCTTCGGATAGTGCGAGGCAATGGCATGTTCATGAGTTGGAACTCGTTGAAGTCGTTGCTGATCAGGTTCCAACACTGCTGATAATATCTCTTTTGTTATGTTCCTTTGGAACTCGGAGTATGTCTGATGCTGAACTTGTCTAAACTTTTATCTTCTTCTTATTCTAGGTAGCTGTGGCTCTCTCACATGCTGCGATTCTAGAAGAGTCTATGCGAGCTAGGGACCTTCTCATGGAGCAGAATGTTGCTCTTGATCTAGCAAGACGAGAAGCAGAAACAGCGATTCGTGCCCGAAATGATTTCTTGGCAGTTATGAACCATGAGATGCGGACTCCAATGCATGCGATCATTGCACTCTCTTCCTTACTCCAAGAAACGGAGTTAACCCCTGAACAAAGGCTGATGGTGGAGACAATACTTAAAAGTAGTAATCTTTTGGCGACTTTGATGAATGATGTCTTAGATCTTTCAAGGCTAGAAGATGGAAGTCTTCAACTTGAGCTCGGGACATTCAATCTTCATAATTTATTTAGAGAGGTAACACCATATCTTTCCTTCTGCGTGTCATTGTTTGTCTACTTTTAAACAGATTCATGTATTTGATTGATATTTCTGAATGTTGTTGCAGGTCCTCAATCTGATAAAGCCTATCGCCGTTGTTAAGAAATTACCCATAACATTAAATCTTGCACCGGATTTGCCGGAATTTGTAGTTGGGGATGAGAAACGGCTAATGCAGATTATATTAAACATAGTTGGTAATGCGGTGAAGTTCTCTAAACAGGGTAGTATCTCCGTAACAGCTCTTGTCACAAAGTCAGACAATCGAGCTCCTCCTGACTTTTTTGTTGTGCCCACTGGGAGTCATTTCTACTTGAGGGTTAAGGTTAGTATCTTTAGGACCCTTAAAGCAAAGTTGAATGTATTTTGGTAGGTCTTGCTTTTGACGATCATTCAATTGTTAGGTAAAAGACTTGGGAGCAGGGATAAATCCACAAGACATTCCCAAGCTTTTCACTAAATTTGCTCAAACACAATCTTTAGCGACCAGAAGCTCGGGAGGTAGTGGGCTTGGTCTCGCCATCTCCAAGAGGTTGAGCTCTATTTAAGAATCGTTTCTTTTGGTTCTTGTTTTCTTCTCTTCTGGTATTGATAAAGTTTGCAAATTTGGCAAAAGGTTTGTGAATCTGATGGAGGGTAACATTTGGATTGAGAGCGATGGTCTTGGTAAAGGATGCACTGCTATCTTTGATGTTAAACTTGGGATTTCAAACGAGTCTAAACAGTCAGGCATACCAAAAGTTCCAGTCATTCCCCGACATGCAAATTTCTCTGGACTTAAGGTTCTTGTCATGGACGATAACGGGTTAGTATAAGTCTTGTCTTTTGTTTTGTTTTATGGTCTTTGAGTGTTTTCTTATACGTTTTCATGACAATTCCGTTGATTATTTTGGTCGCAGGGTAAGTAGAATGGTGACGAAGGGACTTCTTGTACACCTTGGATGCGAAGTGACCACGGTGAGTTCAAGCGAGGAGTGTCTCCGAGTTGTGTCCCATGAGCACAAAGTGGTCTTTATGGACGTGTGCATGCCCGGTGTCGAAAACTATCAAATCGCTCTCCGTATCCATGAGAAATTCACAAAACGTCACCAACGGCCACTACTCGTGGCACTCACTGGTAACACAGACAAATCCACAAAGGAGAAGTGCATGAGCTTTGGTCTAGACGGCGTGTTGCTCAAACCCGTATCGCTAGACAACATGAGAAACGTTCTGTCTGATCTTCTAGAACATCGGGTTCTATACGAAGCCATGTAAGAGACATTGCGCCCAGAGGAGTGATTCCGCGCGCCCTGCTATTTCTCCCCGTAAAAACATCGGAAGCTGATGTTTCTCTGGTTAATGTGTACATATCGGAGATTGTGGAGAGCGTTTTGGATAATATCATAAAAACAGAAAGGGAAATAACTAAAACAGAAACTCTAGACCTGTCTGTGTCGTGGCGATTACGGTTGACAGAGGAACAAAATGCTGACGGTAACATATATACCATTTCATGTTACATGTCTGACCGTTGTTGTTGTAAGGATATATAGTTACATTCTTATAAGAATTTGGATTGAGAGTAATGGACGTTTGTTGCGTACATGTATGATATTAATGGGGTGTTATGGGGTCACATGAAGCTTTTTTAGTTTTTTTGCCTTTTTCATCGAGACAAATCGCATAAATTCTTTTGATTCTTCAAGGGAGGTGGTATCATTTGTGCCCACAAATAATAGAGACTTGTCCCAAATATCCTTGTAAAGTTTGATTTTGACTAAATAACGTAAAACTTTCATGATTAGTATAGAAAAGTTTATTAAAATAGGTTTAGAAATTTGGTTTTTAATTAAAGTAATGCCATTTTTTTATAATTACTATAAAGTCTTTAGTATTTATTTTACCAGCTTGGCATAAAGAAAATATCATTATTAATTTATGTTATCTAAAGAAAAAATGAAATTATATACGCAATAAAAAAAATTTTATTATTTCGAGTCATAGTAATTTTTTTTATTAGATATGTAGACTTAATTTAAATTGATAAACTTATTTGTTAATTTATATATTTGTTAGTGAGATGATAAATTCAATTTTGGAGTGATAAATTTATTTTGGAAACTTATTTTTTTTTAATATAATATATATATATATATATATATTTTGGTGTGATAAATTTATTGGGTTGCGGTGATGAATTTTCTACTGTATATTTATTTTTATGTGATGATAAATTAATTTTGTCATGATAGATTTATTATTAATGATGATAAATTAATTTTTTCATGATAGATTTATTATTAATGATGATAAATTTATTTAAATATGTAACCATAATAAATTTATTATGTTTGATTGTAGTTGTTTAAGAAATTTATTTTGAATTTTAGATTTTGAGCTTTTTCATATAAAGGTTTTTTCCAGGTATTAGGTTCATCGTTGGCGTATTTGGACTTGTTAGTGATATATTCTATAGTTTTTTTATATAGAAAAGAAAATGTTGAAGACATGACTGAAGGATGAAATTAAAAATAAAAATATTTTAGCTGAGAAGATGAAACAACATGAACTTGAACTGATATAAATTAAACTGATATAGATTAAAGAACTTTGAGGTGGCAGTGTATTTGTAGTGGAGGGTCGAGTTTACAAGTTAACAAACTTCAAATTCAAAAAGCCTAATATGAAAAAACAAAAAAGTATATATATATATATATATATATATATATATATACGATCAGTAATTGTTATTATATTATTATATTTTTTTTTAATTGTTAATGGTAATTTAGTAATTGAAAAAAAAACACAGTTTATAAGACATTTCTAATAAAAATAGCATTAGTCTAGTAATTTATTTTTATTGATAATTTGTGGTGATCTATATTCTTTTATAATATTTAATTTGTTTATGTGATAACAAAATTTGTGCACTCCAATTTGGATCTTATAATGTGTACAGAACTCAACATTTAGTCATTTGTTATGAGATATTTCTTTGGAGGGACATGGCTGGTACAGGATAGCCACACCTACTTAAAGAGATGGAAACGAGTGGATTCTACTTCATGGCCGCTATCTTGGCTCTCAGCGTTCCACCACTTCCACCTTTCGAGTAAGAGTAAACCAGATTTTTTAATATAAAAATTTATATATTAGACATAATCTAATTTTTAGAAAATAAAATATAATGATATATATTCTAAAAATCGTTTAATTGTTTTTGTAGTCTCCTAACCAGAATCCCGACATGGATCCCTACATTGAAGTTCATCCCGTCAGAGGTATCATTTGCCAGCTGAAGCTTGGTACTGGCATGTACTTAAGGAGGAAAGTGGTGAGGAGACTTCTCAATCTTGGTGGACCGGATGTCGGAGGAGTTGCACCCAATGGCAAC
This sequence comes from Sisymbrium altissimum, assembly GCA_900406495.1. NCBI lineage: Eukaryota > Viridiplantae > Streptophyta > Magnoliopsida > Brassicales > Brassicaceae > Sisymbrium > Sisymbrium altissimum. The sequence continues at coordinate 25,393 of OVBI01001327.1, read as the reverse complement.
CCCGTACTAATGCGAGAAATATGACAACACTTGTTTTAGCATGTATGTGGAATTTCCTAACCGGTTGGAGTGATTGGTTGATTTTTTTATTTATTTTGATGTTTAATTTTGACATTTTACTTACCAAAGTTTAATGCTTTTTCCTTTGGTCTGTGTAATAACAACAATAATATTCAAAGAGAAGAGAGAATATGACCAAATATGGTAAAACGACAGTGACTCATTATCTAAATGGGTCAAAAGACTCAAAACCTATTAAATAAATACTCTCTCCGGTTTTGAATAAGTGTCGTTTTAGAGATTTTTTTGTTTTAAATTAATTGACGTTTTCAAATTTTTATGTAAAATTTAATGATTTTTAATATTTTATAACCATTTATATTCTGCAGAATATTATTTCATTAGTTGAATTGTATTTAAGTGTATTGGTAATTGTGTTTTTCTTTTGGAAAACTAACAAATTAAATATTTTATTAATATGTGTGCATTTTTCCAAAACGACAATTAATCAAAACCAGAGGGAGTAATTCTTTATCGTGCTAAATAAACAACTCTTTTGCCTACTATATGATTTACGACCAAAAGTAAAATATTTGTTGTGTTTCTCTTTCTATTTAGGATTTAACTTTCCACCAATAGAAAGAGATTATGAATCATTTTTCTATTAAATCTGCCCTATTATCAAAAATTTAAATTAATAGAGCTATATTTGAAACAGCCCTTAATTAAAAGTTAAATGAAACCTAAGTATTTTATAAAGAATCCAAATAAAGGGACATTATAAATCATTTGATCAGTAGCTAGACTTGCTTGTTGATCAACTAGATAAGATATGTTATGTTATGATTAAAGTAATCCGTTTGTGTCAATTTTTTTCAAACATATAAATTAATGTATCACATAAATATCAGGAATAACCAAGTTATACATTTTAATAATCAAAATCTTTTAAAATGATGTAAAATCATTGGTAAGTTCTCAAACCTCAAGATCACTCAAATTATCTAAATATTTCTCAAAATTATCCAAAAGATCTTGTAGTTATGAAAAATACGTGAATCAAAATTTTGATAGTTACTCTTGTCGGACCTTGTTATTACTCGACTTTTTTTTAACAATTCTTACTACTTGACTTAACTTTTCAACAGATAATCCGAGTCTAGTTAGAGTCCGAGACGCAAGATGAAACCAGTCGCAAGTTGGTGTGCTCATTTAACAAAAACTGAAATCTGAGCACAAACGGATACATACATTGTGAGTATGTCACTTTTCAACTTTTTTGTTTGGTTTTCCCTCCATCTCCTTGTACACGACATATACAGACGACCGTGGGGCGTGTCATGCCGTTTCGACACGTCTGACTCACTTTCACACCAGTATCAATCTCAAAACAAGAGTTTTGGTTCCACTCTCTGTCGGACTAAACTAAACCCCTCTCGAGTCTCTATCTCTTTCTCACTTCCCTCTTTTCATCTTCCGAAAGTTCTGTCTTCTTCCGCTTCTCTTTTGTCCGTACCTTTTCTAATGGCCGAATCCCCAGAGTCTGGCCATTAGATATAATATTCCATCGGATTGCTATGAATTGAAATTGAAATCTAACAATGAAACGAAGACTATACAACCTGAATATTAGGGCATTTCCATTACAACTCGAGAGTTTCTAAGAAAGTATTTAAACATTTTACTATAACAAATACTTAATAATCTAAATAGATATTTCAAAACTTGAAAATTACATCTAACAACTCATTTTCATATTCCGCATGGAGATGCTCCAATGAAAAATTAATTCAATCCAAATGAAAACCCAAAATTTAATGAGTTCAATTTCAATTCGGTTGGGATGGAAGAACCGATCGAGAAGAACATTTCGTAACTAAATGTTGGATTACGAAACAATTAATTAGAGAATGTTGGAAGACAGTTGTTTATGTTCATTTCATTTGAAATGGGTTTGATTCGAACTCAGGAAGAAACTGAACGGCATGTCAGAATGTTGACTCATGAGATCAGAAATACGTTAGATAGACATACTATTTTAACGACTAGGCTTGTTGAGCTTGGTAGGACTTTGGCTTTGGAGGAGTGTGCGTTGTGGATGCCTACTAGGACTGGGTTAGAGTTACAGCTTTCTTATACGCTTTGTCAGCAACATCCTGTGGAGTATACTGTTCCTATTAAGTTACCTGTGATTAACCAAGTGTTTGGTACTAGTAGAGCTGTGAAGATTTCTCCTAACTCCCCTGTGGCTAGGTTGAGATCTGTTTCTGGGAAGTATATGATTGGGGAAGTAGTTGCTGTGACGGTTCCCCTTCTTCACCTTTCTAATTTTCAGATTAATGACTGGCCTGAGCTTTCGACGAAGAGATATGCTCTTATGGTCTTGATGCTTCCTTCGGATAGTGCAACACAATGGCATGTTCATGAGTTGGAACCCGTTGAAATCGTTGGTGATATATAGATATCTAAAAATACTTATATTTTTCTAAAATTTTATAATGTGTTTTTAATTTTTAACAATATCTTTTAAAATTTCTAAAATTTCAAAAAAGACTTCTTATAACTTTACAAAGGCTTCCTAAAACTTTGAATACACACCAAAAGATCTTGCCTCTGATTTGGAACTGCATGTTAGAATCATAATGCTTTTCTCATATTCTTCAGACAGATCCAGTTTCATCATCGTATCCATAGCAAAAGCACCACCATCCTCTCTACTGTCGATATCATCCTCACCAGAATCAATAATCGAACTGACGCAGTTATCATTGAACCAAAATCACTATGTTCTTCTTCCTCCTCATCTATTGGAAGATCTGCAGCTTGATGTGGTGAACATACATTAATGGAGAGGAGAAAAATTAGGGTTATCGATTTTTCATCAAATAGCCTAACAAAAAAAAAACTGCAAAAGCTTAGAATTTTGATTTGTCGAACTTTGGAAAAAACAAAAGACTAAAGTTGATTTTGGAAATATCAAAAGCTAATCGGATCAAATTCAAAGTCTCGGATGAATAATTCAAAAAATCGATCGTTCTCAATCAAAGTGGAGAAGAAGAAAGATAACGATTGAAAACGATGATCGGAGAAGAAGACATTATTGTCGATGGAGAGAGATAAAAAAATTGGTTATTTTTTCTTTTAATAATATTTTGGGAATGAGCACATTTTTTTCACTTTTCCCTTCCCAAAATATTTTTGTCATAAAGATTCTAAATTGGTTTATTTTAGGGTATTTCTCTTATTAATTTATGTTACCTAAGCAAAAAATGAAATTATATACGCAATAAAAAAAATAAGTTTACTCTTCGAATCATAGTAATTTTTTTTATTGGATATGTAGACTTAATTTAATTTGATAAACTTATTTGTTAGTCTATATATTTGTTAGTGAGATGAAAAATTCATTTTTGGAGTGATAAATTTATTTTAGAGACTTATTTTTTCAGTATGATATATATATATTTTGGTGTGGTAAATTTATAGGGTTGTGGTGGTATATTTATTTTTGGATAGTAAACTTACTAGTGGAATGGTATATTTATTTTTATGAGACAACAAATCTTGTGCACTCCAATTTGGATTTCACATGTTTTTTTTTTCTTATAAAACCTATTTTCATTTACAAGTTTGATGCTATAAGCATACATTAAATTTTAATTAAATGAGATTTAGAAATTTATTTGCAAATAAACGTTAATTTTAAAAGTAATAGGTTTAGTAAATTTTTTTAAACTTTTAAATAAATAGGTATAATATTAAATATTTCAAAATAAAAGATGTTACAAAAAATAATAATTTTTTTACAAAAGAATATACGTACATTTTTTCTAGAGAAAAATTCAAAGGGATGAGTTGATTTAAAATATAAACTTATTGTAGTGTAGTTTCATTTTGAATTAAAAAATAAAGAAAAATATGGTCTAAGGAGTCTTGAAGGTTTTAGTCTCAACCATCAAAACCGGTTTCAAGATTCAAAATAACTAAGCTGAAAAAAAAGTATCCACATTCATTTTTACTTTTAATAATAAAAGCTGTAGTTTTTTTTTTTATAAATCTGATGTTAGTTTTTTTTTCTTTTCCTAAGGTTCAGCATAAGTGAAAACCTGTAGGCAAAAAACTCTAATTTACGAATGTTATTGTCATTATTTTCTAGTTGTATGTTGTGAAAAGAAGATAAAACATTGAGATACGTTGTTGTTATATTTTCCAGTTTTGTTTAACATTTATATTTTAAACACATAAAAATGTATTGTTTTTTTTTTTCTTATTGTGCTATATTTCATGCCACTTTAATGGATTTCTTTTTTGTATCATATGGTAGATTAATTAAAGTTAAAAAATATTATGAAGCCATATACACTAGAGACATATTCTGGACTTATTATATAGGAGAGAAACCCGGGAAATACATACACTTTTGTAGTCAAACAGGCCAAAAGAAGGATTTAAAGAAACAATATAAAACTGAAAAACAATTAACAATAAACCAAGAAACATATACTTTCGATTAAACCCAAAAGCAGGTGAAACACCAGACCAACATAGTAGGGAACAAGAGAAGAATCAGTGACAGAAATCAAAATTCTCCAGCTCATAACCGTTTGGGTAAAGGCAAATTTGAATCACTTGCTTAGCCTTTATCCCAAGGTAGTTAGAGATCTAACAAATCTCCCAGTATAATCCATCCAACCTATAACTTCTGCAAAAAACTATAAATCTTAAAATTAACTCAAACAATAGAAGAGACAAAAAAACCTCAAAGAAACCGAAAAACTCCAACTCAAAACTGGCTGGTGTAGGAATATGGAACCTAAGATCAATCGATTGTGCACAAGATAAAAGTGGGAAGAAATTAATAGTAGAAGGAAAAAGCCACACTTGGAGCCATAAAGGAACCGACTCCCTACCAACCTTCCAAAAAGAAACAAACCCATCACAAATCTGGATCTACCATGAGGAGAAAAAACGGAACCAAAGCATCATTATCCCAAACACCAACGAACCCACACCGCAAACAAAAGTACGTAGGAGATACGAAAGACAAGGTTGGACTCAATCCAAAAAATTCACATAAAGAGGGACAAATCCAAGTTAATGAAACCGTCAACTGACCCAACAAAAAACAAAAGAGAAGACAAAAACCAAAAAGAAAAACACACACAACAGAGGTGCATCAGCACATAACGGTAGAGAAAAACCAGATTTAGAAAATTCCTCCAACACGAGAACCAGGGAAACCGACAAAGAAACCAAACACCCTCCACTTAAGAGAGAAAGTTGGAACACCATACTTCGACCAAGACTGACTCAAACCAATGAGCTCGAGACCCCAAACCAATACCCAAAGCAAACCAAACAAATGCATCTGCTGAAAACTGAATAAGGAAAAAGATAACCGAAAGGACGTAAGGAAAAGAGGGGAGGCCTCTCACTGTGGCGGTAAGGAGCACCAACCACCATATAGTAGCAAAATAGAGGAAGAGAAAAACTAAGGCGATGGCTCTAGTTGAGAAATTTTAGAAAAATGGTAAACTATGTTTGTTAAGTTACTAGTTAAATAGATTATAAAGTAAATACGATATTTTGTGGTAGATTTTTTAATGTATTTTAGAATATTTTTACTCTTAGAGGGGTTTAATGTATCATGGATTTAGGAGAATTTGGATTTATACAAATCCAAAAGTTTTTTTTTTAGAATTTGGGATTTGAGAAAATTCTTGTTAGATGATTTGGGGATTTGGATTTGGGATTTGAACAAATCCTTATTACAAAAATCAGGATTGTGTAAAGAAACAAAGCATTTTCTGGATTCTATTTATTGATTCTGAAAAAATAAAAATAAAAATAAAACTCAAACATAACATGCTCTTAATTTTCTAAAAACTTTAAATAAAAAGCTGGAAACTACTTCACTTGACAGCAAGTTTGGTTTTATTGTCACACCAGAGAATATGTCCTGCCAACAACATTAAAGTTTTTCAATATAATTACCAACCATAAATATATTAAAAAAAATATATATACACAAACACACATAACTTACTTATTGGTTACATACATCACCGTTGAGATCCACTGATAATAGCATTATTACACATATTTAAAGCAATGGTTGCTCTCCATTCATTTGCCTGTTCTCTTTGTTGTTCTTGTGTGCCAAGAAAAGGATGACCATCGTTACTTGATTGGGTAACACTTTCTTCATCAGGAGTTTCTTCTGGAAGAAACTCATCTGAACGACAATTCTGACGAAGATAGTTATGCAATGCAGCACATGCAACCACTAATTCTGCTTGTGTCTTATATGGAAAATTAGGTGCAGATTTGAATATCAAAAATCTAGATTTGAAAATACCAAAAATCCTTTCGATGACATTTCTCAAACAAGCATGACGGTGGTTGAATAATTCTTCTTTATTTTTTGGATCACTATCTCCTCCAGTAAATTTTTGGAGATGATAACGAGTACTCCGAAATGGAGTTAGAAAATTTCTTCGGTTGGCATATCCACAATCAGCTAAATAAAATTTTCCTGAAATATTTTTAACATACAATACATAAATATAAGTCATAAATTATAAGAAAATAAAAATACTACCATAAACCACATAATTTTTTTTAGTATAGGGGATAATGTACCTTCTGGAACTTCAAATCTATTGCTATTTCTTGTTAAAGCTCATTTAACACTTTTGCATCGTGAGCTGAACCTTCCCAACCACTAAGAACATATATGAATTGCAAATCAAAATTGCATGCACCTAAAACATTCTGGGATAAAATTCCTTTTCTGTTTCGGTAACTAGCAGTTTCTTTTCCTACTACGATAGCAGGAATATGTGTTCCATCAATAACTCCAATACAATCCTAAAAACATAAAATCATATTTAGTTTTGGATAAAACTGAACAAAAAAAAAAACAAATAAAAATCATTTCTTACATACCTTAAAATAGGGATAAAATCGTGTGCTTTCTCTTATTTTTGAAGGCACTGCATTTTCTGGTTTTGCCATCAAACTTGGGCCAATGCTGTTTAACACCCTTAAAATTTAATTGAAACTCTGACTAATTGTAAAACTCGATCGCTGAAATACATTTTTAGGGAGTATATATCTCGAACTCTGGCCAACAATGAGCAAAAATGTGGCAAGCATTTCTTCAACTGAATCCCATCTTGTATCTCTTAAAGATGTCTTTGCTCGAATAAGGGTGTACAACTCCAAAAAGACATTGGGATACATACGATATAAATTCCGAAAATGTTCTGGATCCTCAGATAGAACATTCTGGATATATTCATTTCCCAATCTTGTTGTTGGCTTCTTAAGCGGACGTTGAATTTGTGAACATAAATACCGTGCTAATAAGCACATTCTTATATTGATAGTTGCCATCAAGAAAATTATATTCACGTCTGACTGGAAACTCCTTTTTCTTTTCATACTTTTCTTTAGTTCTAATTCTTCACTCTCATGAATAGCTTGATTCATTGTTACAAGATCTAAAACAGTAAAAAAAAATTATGATCCGAAACAATATTAGATATCAAATCAAAACACTTCTTTAATATTTAACTAAAATTCTATTTTATGTACGTAATGAGATAATTGGTAAAATAATATTGATAAGATTTTATCATTTCAAAAATATTATAGAAAAAAAATCTTACCAATTCTTGTCTAAACTGTTTCAAAAAAATCTTCTCAAACGTCAAAATTAACGAAGCGTGGAATGATCACAATCTGCCAAAATGATATAATACATCAATGACTTATCATAAATAAAGCAATCGTAATTAGTACCATGAGAGAAAAAACGTGTTTAGACAAAATAAGATGGTTTGGTAAAAACTATTGTATATATTTTTATTACTCAAAAGCAACTAAGCAAAGAAATTTAAAACCAGAAAAAAGAACACTAAAAAAAGCATCAAACACCACTAAAAACCTAGCCACTAAAATTCAAAATACGATAATTCTTTCAATACCAAATTCAACGCTTACGAAGAGAACGTTTAATCTATCCACAACATTCTTCTTTAGTCATACTCATGAATCCAGCTTTCATACCCAATTGGTGAACTAAACTCATTGCATCAAAACATTCATCTTCATCTAAATCAGGAATTTCTTTAATAGCATCCCATACGTCATTACTTTTTTCCTCCGCTTGTTTTTCTTCAGCTTCTTTCTGCCATTTTTCTTGTATCATGCTGAACATTTGGTTGGTCATTCCAGTGACTGCATTTATCTCATTAGAAAATTTTTCCACACTGTATCCATCAGCCCTACGTCTCTTTCTTACAGGGAGCTTTTCAGCACTCCTACGTAATGAAGATGACAAAACTCGCTCTCCTCTATCAGCATTACAATCGTCATCATCATCGTCATCATCACCCATTGTTTGAATATATTCTCCTTAATGTTCCCATTCATTACCTTTTCCTACATAAGTACGAGCATCTGTGGTTTCACCTAATCCCACTGTATTGTTCCCCTTTGCAATATGTTCTCCAAAGATAATTTGTAGGTCTTCATAATCTTCAAAAATATCGTAACGTAAATGTTTAGCTTTTGGATGTCCCTATTATGAAAAAGAAAAACTATTATCATATAAGAAAAAACGTATGTATAACTAATATATGTGTCATTTCTCTTAGCAAATAAATAATGTACTTTGAAATATTCTTCCCATACTTCATTTGGAGCAGTGAATCTTTTTATGTCCTTATCCCAACCAAATCCTGAACTAAAACGTAGAAGATCTGTGAAACTCTTATACTTTTGCTTCAAAACCTTCATTCTATTTTTGTATTGGCCATAGGTTTTTGTAGATCCACAAATTTTTTTTAGCTCTGGTAGTATTCTTTGTTCCATGATGTGTTTATTAAAACCACTCTCATCAGTCCAATTCTGATTCACACCATCAACCAACAAACGCAACAATGTTTTGTTTTCTTCAGGGGACCACGAAGCATATGCATTTTTACTTTTTCCTTCTTGTATATCTCCTATTTTACTGATTTTTCCTTCTTGTGTATCTCCCATTTTAGCACAGATAAAATTAAATAGAAATAGGCAAGGAATAATTATGAGAGAGAATGACGTCTCTCTCTCGAGGCGATTTTTTTGGTGATTTTGGTAACCGTCATCTTCTTCCTTCTTTGACGGTTATTCCGACCGTTTTTCACCGTTATCAGCGGTTCTCGTTGGTCGGTTTTCTTCCGTTACGGTTTATCCACAACGGTTATTGGGTCTCATCCTCTCGTGATGAGTTTCAGACCCTAAAACCGCCATGGTGTTCATACTATAAAATCAATTCCTCTCCCTTCAGTTTCTACAGTTCTGTTTCAATCATGAGTGATAATGTTCGTAAGCGTATTCAAGACCTCACTCTTGGGGCGTCTGATGCTCCCATCTCGCAGCCGACTGCTGTCTGCCAACAAGCGGTTTCTCTGAACCGGTTTGTTTTACTTGGATCCCCAGTAAATCCTGGACAACAAAACTTGCGTGCTCTCCTCAATCATATGCCCAATCTCTGGGGGTTATCTCATGCTGTCTCCGGTCGAATCATTGGTCCGGGTCGCTTCCAATTTGTCTTTCGTTCAGAAGAAGCAATGATTCTTACTCTACGAAGAGGTCCCTGGTCTTTCAGCGAATGGATGATGGTGCTACAGCGCTGGACTCCCACTTTCAATGAGGACTCAATGAAGTTTATTCCTTTCTGGATACAAATTCATGGTATCCTTTTTCAATTCCTTACTCGACAAATGATTAAGTGTATTGGTGACGTCTTAGGGCCAGTCATTGAGATCGACTTTGATGAAAACTCCTCCCGGGTTGACTTTGTACGTGTTAAGGTAAATTGAAACATTGATTTGCCTTTGAGATTTCAGCGAAGTTTTGATTTTGGTGAAGGCAATGTCATTCTCCGATTCTGGTATGAACGCTTAAGGAAATTCTGCACTTGTTGTGGTATGATCTCTCACGAAGCAAAGGACTGCAAGTTGAAGTTTGATGATGATGACAATGCCCCTGATCTTCCCCCTGAGAATGAAGACAATGATGAGTGAACCGGAAGGCTCCAGATCCTGATGAACAACTTGACCGTTTTGACTTTGAATCAATGTCTTCAGACTTTGGTACCCGATCACCTGCTCAAGATCCTCTAAATCTCCCCACTGATATGACTGCAGAAGCAATGCGTTATGTTCAGGAAAAACTGGAAAAAGGAAAGACACCTGCTATGTCCTTCATGGAAGCCTTTGCTGAGTACACCAGACGTGAAGAGAATCTCTGCCTTAACAAACGTAAACGTGATGAAGATGATGCTTTCATCAAGATTGCTCCCCCAAACTTTGGCAACATGACAGACCTGTGTCCTGCTGCCAAAAGATTTACTCACATGGAGTCTCAAAGCTCAAGTTCTAACAATCTCTCAATGGACGGAGGCGCAGGGGGCCCGGTACCCCCATGGTTAGCCCCATGAGGATCCTCCACTGGAGTTGCAGAGGCCTTGGTCCTGTTGGGTCTCTTACTGATAGTATATTAAAAAAACTATGTAATACTATTAGGCCTGATATGCTTTTCTTAATAGAAACTATGCAACACAATGATGTTCTTAGAGATTTGTGTGTTTATTTAAAGTTTGAAAATGCAATTCTTGTACCTCCCGTAAGAAGGAGTGGTGGTTTAGCTTTGTTATGGAACAAAGATGTTTCTGTTTCTAGGATATCTGATGATATAAGAATGATTCATGTCTCAGTTAATTATAATGGTTTGGCCTTCTACTTATCATGTGTTTATGGCCATCCCAAACAACAACACATACATGAATTATGGTCTACACTTGAACATATTAACACTCAACAACGCAGTCCATGGCTTCTTCTGGGTGATTTCAATGAACTTTTATCTAACGATGAGAAGACTGGAGGACGACGACGCCCAGAATCAAGTTTCTTTGATTTCAGAAGATTATATAGTGCCTGTGATTTTTCGGATTTAAGAGCCAAAGGAAACAAATTTTCATGGCTAGGCAAGCGTGGACAGCATTCTGTGAAATGCTGTCTTGACAGAGTCATTGTCAATCGTGAATGGCAATCAGCGTTTCCATTTTCTGAATCTGAATATTTGGGATTATATGGCTCTGACCACAGACCGGTGGTTACTAACATTATACAAACACACTATGTTCCACCAAAACGCTTTATGTTTGATAAAAGACTGCTTCAAATCTCAGATTTTAAAAATTATGTTCATGAGGATGGCATTCTCGTCTCCTAGGACCTACCCCTCAGTTTAGTGATCGAATACGTGAATGCAGACGTGCTCTCTCACGTTGTCGTCGAAACTCACCGATTAACTCTGCAAAACGTATTGAGAATCTGCAGATTGAATTAGAATTAGCTCTATCTTCCCAATCTTCAACTATGGATGATATTCAAAGTATTCAAAATGAACTTGGGCAAGCTTTTAAAGATGAGGAGACATATTGGCACCTTAAAAGTCGAAATCAATGGTTAAAAGCTGGAGACCGCAACACGCAATTCTATCACGCCTGCACTAAAGCCCGGAGATCACGTAACAAGCTTCTTTTCATCCATGATTCTCTCGGGAACATTCATAGAGGCGACTTTGCAATTGGATCACATGCTGCAGATTTTTTCTCTACAATCTATAGAAGCAACTCTCGACTGCCTCCTCAAAGTTTCTTTAATAACTTTCAGCCGACTGTCTCAGATAACATGAATGATATGCTGACTAGGGACATCACTGAATCTGAAATCAAAACCGCTATTGACTCGATAGGAGCAGATAAGACTCCAGGACCAGACGGTCTGACTGCACGTTTCTACCAAACTTGCTGGGATATTATCGGACAAGACGTTGTCACTGAAGTCAAATGTTTCTTCACAACCTCATACATGAAGCCCGACATAAATCATACAAACATATGCATGATTCCAAAGATTGATCGACCACAAACACTTTCTGACTATCGACCAATCGGACTCTGCAATGTGATTTATAAAATCATATCTAAAATACTTGTTAATCGATTGAAAGCATTTCTCAATGACATTATTTCCGAATCTCAAGCAGCTTTCATTCCGGGGCGTCACATAACAGACAATGTCTTGATTGCACATGAACTCATGCATTATGTTAAAGCCCGTAAACGGGTCTCCAAAACATACATGGCAATCAAGACTGGTATCACCAAAGCTTATGATAATATTGAATGGTCTTTTTTGGAAGGTACTTTGAAAGCTTTTGGTTTCAATGAGCAATGGATAAGCTGGATTATGGCCACAGTCACTACTGTCGAATACTCTATCCTCATTAATGGTAATCCTCATGGAAGGGTTTGCCCTCAACGTGGTCTACGGCAGGGGGATCCTCTCTCGCCCTATCTTTACATCCTTTGTGCTGACATTTTAAGCCACCTGATCTCCTCATCTCAACGATCCGGAAAGCTTCGAGGAATTAAGATTGGTAATGGTGTTCCTGCCATCTCCCATCTTTTATTTGCAGACGATTCTTTATTTTTTGCCAAACAAATCAAAGAAACTGTCAAGCCATTAAAAAGATTTTCAGTGACTATGAATACTGGTCGGGACAGCAAATAAATCTTTCCAAATCAACCATAAGTTTTGGCTCACGAATTCCTGGGAATCAACAAACAAAACTTAAAGATATTCTAGGAATTTCAAATCAAGGAGGAGGAGGGAAATACCTGGGCTTACCTGAACAATTTGGTAGAAAGAAATCAGAAATGTTTGAATCTATTTTAAACAAGGTTCGCCAGAGAACCTCCTCCTGGAATGGGAAATTTCTATCACAAGCGGGTAAAGAAATCTTAATCAAAACAGTGGGAATTTCTATGCCTGTCTTTTCAATGTCCTGTTTTAAACTCCCAGCTCAAATTACTTCTGATATCACGTCGCTACTACAAAGATTCTGGTGGGAAAAAAGCGATGGTAACAAAGGCATTCCTTGGGTAGCCTGGGAGAGATTACAGTTTTCCAAGAAACAAGGTGGTCTAGGTTTTCGTGATATCTCTCTGTTCAATGATGCCTTGTTGGCAAAACAGGCGTGGAGGCTCCTCAAACATCCCGATTGCCTGCTTGCTCGTCTCTTAAAAGCTCGTTACTACAAAGATGGATCTCTTCTCGATGCAAAAACCGGAGCTAATCAATCATTTGGCTGGAGTTCCATTTTAATTGGACTTCAAGTTATAAAGAAAGGTGTTCGACACATTATTGGGGATGGTGCTTCAACTAGAGTGTATAAAGATAAATGGATACCTGTCCTTGATTCTGCTACAGCGAATACGGCCATTCATTCATCTCCATCGAATTCTGATCTCCTTGTTAAGGATCTCATTATATCAACAAGTTTTCATAACCATTGGAACATGGCGATGATCACCAACTTATTTACCACTGAAGAAGCTTTGCGTATATCTTCCCTCTATCTGTCTCAATCTCAGAAACAAGATATAATAGTTTGGTCTTACACCACTTCGGGTGAATATACTGTCAAAAGTGGATATTGGCTTTCTTTTCAAGAGAAAATAACAAACTCCCCAGATATTATCATCCCCCATGGTGATCTTTATCTTAAGTCAAAACTCTGGCATCTAAATCTAATGCATAAACTGAAAATGTTTTTGTGGCGTATCTTATCTCGCGCGTTAAGTACTTCAACCAGACTAACTACAAGAGGTGTATTGATGGATCCAACTTGCCAACGTTGTTGTTCGGAGCCTGAAACAATAAACCATTTGTTCTTCTCTTGCCCTGAGTCTCAAATGATTTGGAGACTATCTCACTCCCTCTGGAGTCCACCATTTTCAACAGATGATTTTGGAGACAATCAATTGGCCTCCCTCCTTCAATTTCAGAGCAACAATAATGTCAACGATAATCAAAAACTTCTTCCCTTTTGGCTTGTATGGCGTATTTGGAAATCAAGATGCAATCTCATCTTTAAAAAACAAAAAAATAATCCTTTCTCGTGTGGTCCACTTGGCGGTTGCTGATGTCAGCCAATGGCTATCTTCTCAGGATGTTGACAACGACTCCCATTATCCCTACCCTCCATCTTCATCTCCTCCAACAACAAGAGTCTCTTCATGGCGACCCCCACCTCTTGGTGTAGTCAAATGTAATGTTGATGCAGGCTTTTATACATCGTCAAAATGGTCTTCTGTTGACTGGATTCTTCGTAATCATTCGGGAAACACAATTACATGGAGCGCTGCAACTTCCGGATTATCACTCTCTCCCATGGAAGCTGAAGCTAAAGCTCTTCTCTCGGCTATGCAACATATCTGTGCAATTGGATACACTGAAGTGGTTTTTGAAAGTGACTGCAAAACCCTCCTTGATTATATAACAGGGAAAACTTCAGTATTTACTCTACTTGCCATTGGAGAAGATATAAAAGCATGGAGTCAAAAATTCACTCATTGCTATTTCCATTTCACTAATAGGGAAAATAATTGTCCTGCTCATTTGTTAGCTAATTTTGGTCTGAATTCTTTAGGTTTTTATTTAGATAACAACAATCCTCCTCATTGGCTTCCCAATGCTTTGTATCATGACCTTGTAAACTCTTGTTAATCAAATATATTTCTTGTTAACAAAAACAAAAAAAAAATATCTCCCATTTTACTGAGAGAAATAGCTACCAAATCAATTAACTACTGCTTAAAAAACTATGAATAGGAACAACAAACACAGCAAAATAAACATCAAAACAAGTTTGATCATACAAAAATTCACAAATCGTTTATGTAATCTATCATAAAATCAAGAACAACAAACACAACCATATAACTCAACATCAAAACAAGTTTGATAACAAAAAATTCACCAATCGTTTACATGGTCTCTCATAGAACTAAGAACAACAAAACAAGCAATATATGTCAACATCAAAAAAAATTTCATGGTATTTGCAAAAAAAAAGTATCACAAACAATAGAGAGGCAAAAACTCTTACCTTTTTTCAGAAGCTACGATCTCCACTTTTTTCTTGTCAAAAGATGATTTTCCCCAAAGCTATGATCTCCACCATATCTCACGATACATATCTATTTATATGCAAATTTTTAATTTAATTAATTAAACGATAATCTCAAATAGTTCTTATCAATCCAACAAATATATATTTAAACATTTATCAATATCAGATCATAACTAATAATTTTTCTTTTCAGTTAGCAAAGCCTTACCCGCCAAAAATCACATGAGTTCGTAGCATTGTTCTCAGCACCATAGCTTGGGTTCCCATTGGTTATGCCCAACTTCTACTTGATTGTCCTCTTCCGCTTGTCATTCTCCATTACATCTCTCTCTCCACCAACACACAGTAATTTATTCCAGAGTTGTATAGCTACCAGCATGAAGCAAGTCACAAAACCTATATATGCATAAATATGTGATTGATTCCAAAAGAAGAAATTTCCAATGCTCTATGAATCGACTTTAAAAACGTTTATCTGTGACGATTACATATGAAGTCCATCTAGGTTGATACGAGAACCTGATATACCATTCTGTCTCTTCAATTAATACTCCCTAAACTCAGAGGCAATGAGAGATGAGGATTCATTCAGCAGAGAGTCATCACTTGATCAGTAATTATTACCTCTACGTCTTTCAAGTTCGGATAAGCCACAGCAACATGATAACTTGAAGACTTATTTATCTTCACTTGAATCATACCACTCCCTGTAAAATGATTTTTTATTAACTCCTGATCAAACCAACAGGCAATCATAGGAAATAGACAAGCAAGAGGATGAGATATATACATATCACATGAAAATATAAACAAACCTTCATCAACCACGAGCCACACTGAATAGCCTTCAGGTTTAATATTACAACATCAAGAGGAGGAAATCTATAGAATCCAAACAGCTGAAGTCCAGATTTTGAATCGTCTAATTCTTTCACCTAACAAAAAAAAAAAGCATTTCTCAACACATTAGCCAATAACAAGCTTTCAGATCCTAGTGATGAACCTTTCACTCACTAATCGTTATTAAAATCGGTCAGGATTGAGCAATTATATAAATTTTTGCTAACTCAAAACCAAAGAGACATAACCACGTAGAACTCAATTGGATATGGAACGAAGAAGGTATCATATACCATAGACCCGAGATGCTTATCAATGAAGGATAAAAAAGAAGATTCTTTATCAAATTGAATCTTATACCTGAATCCAATTGCGAGTTCGTCCGTCTCCTGCATCTTCAAGTCTTCAACCATGAAGTCAAAAGGGGCTTGATTTAATTGACAGCCATTAGAGGGAGAATTCCCGATCCACCACTTCAAGTTGTCAGATTTTTCTACTGCGTTCCAATTTTACTCATTCTCAGCTTGACCTCTGTTTACAGTGATGGTAAGAGATGGAAGAGCTGCTAAAGATGACGAAGAGATAGAAGAGGAAGAAGAAAGAAGAAAGCATCGTATTGTTCTTTTTATTTTATTTTTCAATTCTTTTTTTTTTCTGTTATAGAGTTGTTTTTCA
Organism: Sisymbrium altissimum; assembly: GCA_900406495.1. Taxonomy (NCBI): domain Eukaryota; kingdom Viridiplantae; phylum Streptophyta; class Magnoliopsida; order Brassicales; family Brassicaceae; genus Sisymbrium; species Sisymbrium altissimum. Next base: position 8,839 of record OVBI01001327.1, on the reverse strand, counting down.
AATACCATGTCATGAGATGAGATGGTATTTGTTATCTACTAATATTACTTAGAAATTACAGTTTCAAATATCTAAAAATAATTTCATTGTAATTTAATAATCAAATTCTTATCTTATTATATAAAGTTGAATCTTCAAAGTTAGTAATTAATAGGATTGTGACAAGTGGCAATTCGATTATTTATAAAATTATAAAATTACGAATTACAAAAAAAAAAAAAAATTATAAAAGGAAGTAATCTAAAAAGTAAATTATCATTATTTAAAAAGTCATAAAATTATAAAATTACTAACTACAGAAAAAAGGAAAATAATAAAAGGAATTAATCGAAAAAGTAAATTACCATTTTTTAAAAAGTCAATTATAAAAAGAATTAAAATAAATAAATAAAAAATTTACATTTTTAAAGAAGTAAATTATAAACTAAAAATGATTTAAATAATAAAAAAGGTAATTTACCTTTTTAAAAAAGAAAATTATAAATCAAAAAAGATTAAAATAATCATAACTCTAAAAAATTAGAAACAATCACATATATATAAATGTATGCAAAAACTCCCAAAAATTAGAAATAATCACCTATATATAAATGTATATGAAATATAAAATATAATTTTCGATAACTTAACGTGAATTTTAATATTAAATTTAAATATATAAATTTTAATTACGCGTGTTATCAATTGTAGATTTTAAATAATTTTTTATCTACATATCACACAAATATTTATTCTAAACTGTAAATAAAAAAAAGTTATTTAAGTTTTGGTCCGTAATTTTTTAGATTTGTTAACTAAGAGTTATAAACAATATTTTTTTGAATAAGTTAACAAAATTTTTAATATTCATTTTTAATCTTTACCCGCCTAATAAACGGATCCTTATCTAGTTTTTCAATAAGGGTTGATTTAACGAAATTTATATAAATGATTAATATAATAAGCTTGAATTTATAATAGAATTTATAAATACTAGATCCAATAAGAAGAGATTTAAACAAATCCAAGAATTCTACCAACTCCATAATCCAGTAAACCCTTCTTAGTTTCTAACTCATTTCTCCCTATATTCTATATTCCTATGGGCCGGGCCCATCTAAATAATCATAAATCCTATATTAAATTTTACCCCCTAATAACTTTTAAAACCCGGAGTTAAGGCCCATCCCTAATTTAAACCCTAAAATACAATTTCTTCCAATTTCCACCCACTCTTCTTCGACTTTCTTCTTCTTTAGACCAAAAAAACTTCTTCTTCAAATTTTCCACCCTCGTCCTCTCTTATTCAATCGCCGCCCTTCGTCCACCACCACCGCCTGTGTCCTCCGGTAAGCCATTTCGTTTTCCAGATTTCTTCCCTCCCATTCTCTTCTCCCACCACCTCTCTTCTTCCTCCAACGATTTTAAGTCGGTAGATCTTCGTTCATTTGCTAGATTTTCGGCAATGTTTGGCTTCTCGGCGATTCGATTATCGCTCCTTAATTATCTCTGAGGTAGACACCGAAACTCCTCCTCTCCTCATTTTACTGAATTTACAATTTACTTAGAATCATTAATATCTTTGGATAGTGGATTTAAGTTCGTAACTGTATATACCGTCTCACTTTCGTGGAGTTAGGATTGCTTCAACTATAGATAGATTGTTCTCTGTATTTGTGGCTTGGACGTTAGGGATTTGGTATCAAACTAACCTGTGAGTGCATTCACTCGTGAGTGCATTCACATCTCCAACGCTTACTAGTTATACTCAAGCGGATTGGTTCTTTTAAATGCGTTTCTACGGTAGTACGATGGAACACCTCACCGGATAAGATTGATTTTACCTAGTTGTATTAGATCTAGATCTTTTAAACCTTTATAAGGAAACAAATCTAACATTTCCTTCGATGTTAAAATATTAGGGGAATGTAAAATTCATTAAACTGAACATTTATCTGAATCTATATTCTTATTTTTGCTCCACAGGTGCCAGGATTCTGTTGAAGATCCTCTCATAGGACAGTTATATTGTATATTGTAACGGTCTCTAGGAAATGGAATGCAACAAGGATGAAGCGAGAAGGGCGATGGATATTGCTGAGAGGAAGGTTACGGAGAAGGACTACAATGGGGCGAAGAAATTTGCTAATAAGGCTCAAAATTTATATCCGCATCTGGATGGTTTGAAGCAGTTGTTGATGACGGTTGATGTTTATATCTCTGGAGAGAAACAAATTAGTGGAGAAGCTGATTGGTATGGTATTCTTGGTGTTGATCCTTTGGCTGATGATGAAGCAGTGAGAAAACAGTATCGGAAATTAGCTCTTATGCTTCATCCGGATAAAAACAAGTGTAAAGGTGCTGAAGGTGCGTTTAAGTTGATTTCGGAAGCTTGGAGTTTACTGTCTGACAAGGTCAGGAGATATTCTTATAACTTAAAGAGGCAGGTTAATGGAGGTCAACAGAGGTTTCCAACAACACAGAGCGGGGTTCCACCTCGCCCACCAAGTTCTAACGGGTTCCAAAATGTAAGAGACCCTGTAGTTTCGACTGCTAAGGCTAGAACTAGGCCAGCTTCACGCATGGATAGATCTCGCATGGATCAGCCTGCTTTTGTCGCTCCGGTTCAGAAGGAGAGTAGTACCTTCTGGACAATGTGCAACAGATGCAAGACGCAATATGAGTACCTGAGGGTTTATCTTAACCAGACTTTGCTTTGTCCAAACTGTCGTGAGGGTTTCATTGCAGCAGAGAAAGCTCCGCCTCCAAGTGTTCCTAAGCCAGCCAACCTCTCATCTAACCAACAGCACCGGAAAATTCCAGCGACAAACCAACAGCAGCAACGGAGTTCCAAATTTCCAGCGACAGACAATAACTCATATGGTACTTCTTCTCGAAGAGAGCCTGAACCATCTGTTAGCGATGGTTTTCGGTGGGAATATTTATCAAGAAAGGCCGATCCTGACAGACGAAATTTCACAAGTCAAGCTGCAAATGTGGTTCAGCAAGCACAAGACAGAATGAAGAGAGCGTTTGGGGAGTCACAAGAGTGGGATGCTGCTAGAGGATTCACAAACTCTGATCTGAGGAATGTTAAGAAGATGAGGACAGATGATTCCAATATGTTTAGTCCATTTGGAGGCAAGTGGTCGAATCACAATGGTCCAAGTAGGTTCACTACTCCTAATCCTGAAACGCCAACCACCGTAGGGTCCCGTCATCCTCAGATACAAGGAATGGTGTTACCTTGCGATATAACTAAAGCGCTTATGAAGAAAGCCCAGTCAGATATATCTAAGAGACTTCTGAATAGGATCTCAAAAACGGTAGAGGACACGAAAGCAATAGAAAGAGAGAAGAAGAGTATGAAAGCAACAAGCAAGATGACGAGCAAGGCAAACGAGGTAGAAAAGAATAGTGGAGCAGTCGAAGAAGTTTCCAGTGATGAAGTGAATGCAATCGTTGTTCCGGATTCAGACTTTCACAACTTTGATCTTGACCGTTCTGAAAATTCTTTTCAAGACGACCAGATTTGGGCAGCTTATGATGATGACGATGGAATGCCTCGGTTTTACGCCCGCATCCAAAAGGTGATTTCTTTGAATCCCTTTAAGATGAGAATCAGCTGGCTCAATACCAGAAGCTGCAAAGAGTTTGGTCCTATAGACTGGGTAGGCTCTGGTTTTGCTAAATCATGTGGAGATTTTAGGTCAGGGAAATACGAGTTGACAGATACATTAAACGCCTTTTCACACAAAGTCGATTTTACCAAAGGTGCAAGAGGACTCCTTCACATTCTTCCCAAGAAGGGACAAGTTTGGGCATTGTATCGAAACTGGTCCTCTGAGTGGGACAAGGATACCCCTGATGAAGTCATACACAAGTACGACATGGTAGAAGTTCTTGATGACTACACCGAAGACAAGCAAAATGTAACCGTGACTCTCTTACTCAAAGCTGAAGGATTTAGGACAGTTTTCCGCAGAAGCACAGATCAGAAGGATGTGAGAAACATTACAAAGGAAGAAATGTTTAGATTCTCTCACCAAGTGCCCCACTGCATCCTTACCGGGAAAGAAGCGGAAAACGCACCAGAGGGTTGTTTGGAACTAGACCCAGCTGCAACTCCTTGTGAGTTACTTCCAGAGAACGCAAAGGTGAAAGAGTCTTCGAAAATGGACATTGAGAAAAGCGAACCTCCAAAGGAAGAAATGGGTATGGATATAGATTAGGGTGGTGTGAAGCTAGTAGCAATCAGTACAGTGTACAATGGAGGAAGTAAGCATTATCATCTCTTATGGTATCATTAGGGCACAGGACTAATCAGGTCTGATCTTTTGCTTTGATCTATTATTTTGTTTTTCTTTTGTTGTTTCTAAAGGCTGACCCAAATAGTACTGGTCATTTTTTTTGGCACAAGAAACTACTATCTATACTGGTGAAATTGGCCGAGTATGTCGATTTTTTTTTGTTTAAATCTTGTTCCAACTGTAATGAGGATTATTCCTTTTAATGATAATTATATGGTCTCTCTTTGGAGTTTAATTTTGAATTGTGTTATATGCCTCATAGGCATTATGTTAGAGAAAAAGGTTTCCTGGGTTCGCGGCTTCCAAAAACTTATAGATCATAATTTTCTGATGTCTATTTCCATATCTTGTTTGTTTAAAGGTACATTGGCTATGGTTTGGAATGTATATTGTCAACTTACATATTATGACGAGATATTTCGAGGTTTAAAGACTCTCAGTCTGGTGTTGGATATTTGGTTGATGGTTTGGGTGCATATTGAAAGATGTTTTTGGTTTTATTTACGTAAGGTAGATGTGATTGTTAGATTCTTATTCTTACTGGGTTATTTTCATTTCCTCGTACTTTGGATAGATTTGGTATTAGGAAGGAATTTCATTCGGTTGTTGGAGATGGTTTTGTTTAAGCTTTTTCTTTGTCAATATGCTGTATTCGACTTTAAAATCACAAGGAAAATCTTTGGCAAAAGTGGTTTATGATTTTAGTAATGAGACGAAAGGTCATGTCGTTCTCGAGGTTTTCATTCAACCTGTTGTTTGTTTGAGAATGTATCACATTTATAGGTGGGTGGACGAGTTTACAAGATGCATCGACGAGGGGAAGGAAAATCCAGGAGCATTGTTCCGCATGGTAAAAAGTTATATAACTCAACCTTAATTAACTGTAAGTTGAATTTTTTAACTTGTAAGCATTTTTCATCAAATAGACTATAGAAGACGTAAGATGAAGAAGGTGTTGGAAATGCATGTGATGCAGTCTGTGTTTCTGTTCTGGTAGTAATTATTGGAAGTTGTTCCCCTTATATTACTCTGTTTCATCTTTTCTTTTCACTTGTAGAATTTGGTGGATCTAGCTGGGTTCGGAACGGGCTGCGAAAACCGGCGCAGAGGGTGTTAGGCTGAAGCAGGGCTCACATATAAACAAAAGCTTGACGACACTCGGGAATGTTATTCAAAAAATTGAGTGAAGGAGTTGGAAATCAAGGTTGTGCTTTTTCTTTTTTTTTTGGGTCTAATTTTATTTGGTACGGAAGCAGGTGAGAATGTGTTACCCACTTACCTTGCTTTCCGGCATCTGTTTTTCTCTAGTTGATGCTCTCTTTCCTATTCAGTATTTTGCGTTCCCTTGTAGCATGGAGAAGTCTTTGGAGATTGATAGCCTAGGTGATGAACTAGAGAAAGTGATGGAGCCAAAACTGAGAAGCTTCAATTTGTTGCGGATGATTAAGTTGGAGGGATGAACTCCCAATGTTGTATGTTGTTCTGACTGAAGGAGACTCTCAGCTAACTCTCTAGCTGTAAGTGGTTTTGATTGATCGTAAGTGGGGTTTTACCATGTTCAGCTACCACTCTAGTATCTTACCTTACCACATAATAATTATATGTTCTTCAGATGGTCTTGATAAGTAACTATAGATGTATGGATTCATAAAGCTAACTCTGTATAAACGCTTGACGTAGCAAATTACATACCAATTTGGCATTAATGCATCCTTTCCTTATATCGCAGAAACTTGATGTTCAAGCCAAAGAACAGAGAAATGCAGAGCAAATCAAAATCAGGATAAAGGGTTTATGCCAGACGAAGATACATACTCATGTTTGATTCATGGGTTTGTAAAAGGAAACGATATCGAACAAGCTCTCAAGCTGTTCTGTGAGATGGAGTACCGAAATATCTTTCCCGGTTTCGAGGTGTTTACGACAATAATAGGAGGACTTTGCTCTTGCGGTAAAGTGGAAGCTGGAGAAAAGTACTCGAGAGCTATGGAGAGGAGGTTGATACAGCCTAATGCAGAGATATACGAGGCGTTGGTTAAGGCATTTCAAGAAACTGGCGATGTAACGAATGCTGATGGAGTTTATGGTGAGATAATGATATCAATCAGATAATGCTAACGGGGTTATTAAGCTTGTTTTGAGCTTCATTTTGGAATTAACCTTGATTTTGGAATGAAAGATTTGTTCTGAATCAATGATCCAACTATAATGTAATTTGGGGTTTCAGTTCTTAATTAAAGAAAAAAAAAATATATATATATATATATATGTATATGTTTTTTTTGAGGACAATACAAAACATGGTATGGGAAGGAATTTTTTTCTTGTGTGTTATTATCCAAATCATTTCGTGAGGTTTTTTATTGTTACATCTAGCCCTACAAGTTTGTTCCGACGCTAGATTTTAATTTCAAACCGAAATTTAGGTTTGGTTAGGAATTGTGAACTGATTGATAACATTTTGAACTGCATTCGACTTCCTTTTTTTTTTTTTTTTCATTAAAAACTCTATATATTAAATCAAATTGGATTCGGATTCCAAAAAGTCGGATTGGTTTTCCTCTTTCTTTAAAACAAATATACTAACTATACCAAAATAAATTGAATTATACAACAATTAAATTTGAAACCAACAATTTGATAAATTTATTTTGGTAGATTTCTTTTTTAATATGGCATATATCTTTTCGTATAGTAGATTTATTGGGTTATGATAAAAAAAAATATTTTAAGATGATAAACTTAGTAGTCGAATAAGAATGATAAATTTATTTGATGTGATCTTAAATTAATTTTGTCAAAATAAATTTATTATTTGTGATAATAAATATATTTAAATATGTAATAGTTATAGATGTGTTAATGATAGATTGAAATAGTTTGGTAACTTTATTTTAAACCTTAGATTTTGAATTAAAAAAATATTTGTGAAGTAACATGAAAATTGATACGAATTAAAAAGTCCCGAGATAACAGTGGTGTATGAATCTCAATTGTGTATGGTGGTGGTATAATCTGAAACTCGCAAACTTAAAATTCAACAAATATCAAAATATGGTGAAACAAAGAAGTATATATTTATTTTCTTATCATTAATATTGCTATAATATTATCACGTATCTGTTTTTTTGTTAATGTAATCTAGTATTTAAAAAGAAAACCCAAAGTTTATTAGACTTTTCTAATAAAAATAGCACTAGCAAGTAATTTTTTTTTTAATGATGAATTTTGAGGACCTTTGTTTAATAACATTTAGTTTGTTCATGTGACATACAAAACTTGTGCACTTCAATATAGATTACACATCTTTTTAAAAAAACCTATTTTCATTAACAAGCTTTATGTTATATGCATATACATTTTTATAATTTTGTTGAAGGAGATTCTCACATTTATTTGCAAAAAAAATTTGGAAGGAAAAGGTAAAGGAATGAATTGGCTTAAAACACATATTTATTTTTGTACAACTTCATTTTAAAGAAAAACAAAAGAGAAAAATCATTAAAGATGGTCTAAAGAGTCTTCAAGATCTTAATATCAATCATCACAACCAATTTTAAGATTAAAACAAAGGTTTTAAGAAATCGATAAAATCTGTGATTATTCTTTTTTCTTTTTTTACAGTCTGCTAATGTTAATTTTTATTCTTTTTTCTCAGGACTCAGCACGAGAAATGAAATAGATGATTACAAAAGATATTATTTTATGAATTTTATTGTCATTTTTTTCGAGTTGTATGTTGTGAGAAGAAAACAATGTTTTGAGATCTTTTTTTGTTATTATTATGATTTTTTAGTCTTTTTTTTTAGTGTTTATGTATTTTAATAAACACAGAAAAATGTTTAGTTTTGTGTTGTATTCTATTTCATGTCTCTTCTACAAGATTTTTTTGTTGTTGTCATATGGTAGATTAATTTACTATATCAAAACAGGATTTTTTTAGTAATAAATATTTACTTGATGTATGATTTACAGAAAATATCATTGAACATATGTGATTATATTAAAATTTCATTAAGAGTCATTATGACAAATACCATTATTTTTACTAAATATGTTTTCAAAACAATCAATTAATTAAACATATTTCTAAACACTCTTAAAATACTGGGTCTCACTTCTTTTTAAATAATTTTTATAATTTTAATATAAATTATTAATCATTTAATTTTTTTAATGAAATCCTAATAAAATTACATATATTTAATGTTATTATGTAATATAACACATGATTAAATATTTTATTTTAAATATCATATTTTAATAGTATAAATTATTTTATAAAAAAATAAATGATTAAAATTATAAACTAAGTTTAAAAAATAAAGAAAATTCCAAAAATTATTAAAGATAGATTTATTTGCAGGAATTTTATTTGTGGGTTGTTTTGTCAGATTTGATAAAAAAGCAAATAAAGTTGAGGTGTTATCCTATTCTATTATCATAATTGTGAAATTACATTAATTTAAACTAAATTAAAAATTTATATAAAATAATACAGTATAAAATAAAATAATACAGTATATAATATATTTGAAAATATATATATA
>OVBI01001326.1:0-35984 GCA_900406495.1 Sisymbrium altissimum | reverse complement strand
AAAAAAAAAAAAAAAAAAAAAAAAAAAAAAAAAAAAAAAACAACTTGTTATTAATTAAAGATTGTTGCTGACGTGACTAAATAAATATTTTCTCTGTTTTTTAAAGGTTGATTTTAAAATTTTTTTATATATGTTAAAATTTTTAATCTATCTTTTTATTTATTATTTACAGTTTTTTAATAATTAATGTATTGTCTTATTTATTTTGTAGTGAAGTTCAACCATTCATATTTTTATATTTTAATTCATCGTTTAATTTTAAAATGAAATACATTAACTGAAATTAAAAATCAGTTTTGAAAAAAAAAAACTAAAAAACTAAAAAACTAAAAAATCATCTTTAAAATAAAATTATTTTTTCTTATGTTTACCTAGTCCTAATTAATATCGGGTTTTGAGCCTTATTTAACTAGATCTTAAAAACTGTACTATTGTGCATTCACAAATCTAACAAAGAAATCATAGACAAAATAATATTTGTCTCACTTTCAAATTTCTTTTGTTTACCTAGAAAATTCGTCGTTCTTTCATCCGAATTTTGTATTAAAATATATGCTATACAAAATAAACAATATATATATATATATATGTATACCCCTATAGCTATATATATTTGAGAAAAATATCATCTTTGAGTATAAGATGAAGAATCGAAATGGTATGGCTCAAAGCAAATAAGGACAGATTTCTTTGTGACCTTTCGAGCAATTTCTACGTCAAGAGAACATATTCGTTTCTTTACTTTAACCACGCTAAAGTATTGTCACGACGAAAGAAGAATAATTCCCAACTTTTTCCCTTATCATCATCATTCATCAAATAATTTTGAGCCCCCAATTTTTTCCATTATCATCGTATAATTTTTATTTTTTAAATCTGACTTTGGACCTATCATGTCAATATAAGTAAAAGTTATATTTAAATATGCTACAAATATACCTCCACATAAACATTCCTTTCATCAACAAGATGCGTCTTTTGATCTCTCTATTTGTGTGTTACATGCATAATCTCCCGACTATTAACTAACTAATCTTTTCATCAGTATTGCTAACTAAACACTATACAGAACGAGTAAAAATACTTTAGCAAAAAAATACGTCAAAATATAATTAAAGCGATTCTCCTATTTTGTAACAACTGCAATGGTGTGTTTACAACGATTATCTTGGGATGTTCTAATAAAGCAGTGATATTCAACTGATCATTGAAACATTGATTTCTTTCGTGGAAGCCGTTTTGGTGGAACCTAGTTATTTTAGTGTGTTATTCAGTTTGTCCAAAGCTTGAGTTATGATTTCATTATATTTTCAAATACTGACATGTATGTCAAGCTTTCGTTAATGTCTTCCTACTAATATTTATAATATACCACAGCTAGCTAGTAAACGTGTAGATTTTAAAGTTGATATTATCGTGATAATTTTTCAATAAGAAAGATCAAGTAATGAATAAAGAAGTGATCCAAATGATACGACTAATACCATATTACTGCCAAACAGGAGCAGGAAAATGAGAACATATTATTTGATTTTGAAGTTACAAAATTCTCTTTACTGCCTCCAATAATTAACTCCAATAATGTGTGCCTCAATTATATTTTTTTTAAAGGTTTGTTTTGTTATGAAATAGTAATATATAGTATTCTCTTTTTCTTTTTTCTTATGTCCGTAAAATTTACTTCTAGATCCGTCTCTTATTACAAATTCTTTTTAGTAAGCTTTTTGCATAACTTTTTTATTAGCAATATCAAAACTCATACTATAAGAACAAAACCTTGATTCTAAAACTCTCTCTCACACACACTTACCCTTTTTATTATCTCTCTTTCTCTCATGACGAGCAGTAGCGGAAGCCTCAAACTAGAGATCCACTACGACGACAAAACGCCGGGAAAGTGGAGCGTACCGCTCGGCGAGGAAGTTTTCCGGAGATTCTTAAGCGGTGGAGGAGGCTCAGAAAAGGCTGTGTTCAGTGAGGGATCTATTTTCAGCCCGTTTTTGTTCGGGAAGTACTTTGATCCGTCAGATGCGTTTCCATTGTGGGAATTCGAGGCGGATGTTTTGTTGGCGAGCCTCAGGAGCTTAGGACAGTGTAGAGTTGATTGGTCTCAAACCGATCAAGCTTATGTCCTTAAATCTGACCTTCCCGGTATTTACTTCCTACGATTCTCTTATTTATTTTTCTTGCTTTTAACTTTATGAAGAGAAAATATAATTGACATATATAATGTTTTATGCATGTATCTGATCCGAGCAAAAAGAAAAAATGATATAAAAACCAAATGGACTTTAAGTTCATACCCAACAAATTCGAGACGAAATGAATTATACTAATTTTCTGTAAAACTGAAGATAGATTAAAACATAAACAGAAACCGAAATCCAAAACATGCATACATTTTTGNTTTTGGTTTTTTTTTTTTTTTTTTTTTTGGTAAGCAATTTTTGGTTTACTTTTAGTTAATATTTTCTATTTTTAAAAGTGTATTAAGCTAATGAGAAATATGGAAATGATTCAGACGATATCAAATAATAGTATTATGTAATCCTTTTCTCGAGGGTTCAACAAAAACTGATTAATCTTTGTTCAAAAAAAAAAACAAAAACTGATTAATTTTTTTTGGTACTTGGCTATTAGTGGTGGGGGGAAATAACGTGCAGGTGTACGTGGACGTTAATGGAAAAGTGATGGAGATTAGTGGCCAATGGAACAGCAACAAGAAAACAGCGCCCAACGGCGACTGGAGAAGCGGCCGGTGGTGGGAATACGGCTACGTCCGCCGTCTCGAGCTTCCCAGCGACGCCGACCCCCAAAACTCCGAAGCTTTTCTCTCCAACAAAGGCGACTACTCTTTCTTAGATATCAAAATCCCCAAGATTAATTCTAAGAACAAGTTCTAATCAGATGTGTCCTTGCCCCTTGATGAGTATATTAAGTTTTAGGATTTTTCTTAATTATAGAATGATATGTAATACTTTTCTGTGGTTGGACACACTAAGATTATGAATGATATAATACATGCGTATATAATATATAAGTACAGTTGATCGGAAAATCGTAAATTTTTTACAGAGACTATATCGGGTATAGACAAATAATTTACTGGAATTACACATGTTAATGTCGTTTTTTCTTTTATATACAGGGAAATTGCATTAGATCCATGTTTTCGACGTATGCGAATGATTTAATTCAGCGAAAACGGTATTTCCCGGAATAAATAAGCCCAACCTGAGCCCAGTATACTACCCTCAAAGGCAACAGTTAACCACTAATATTTAGCCCAAGAAGTAAGCCCAATTTCTAAAAAACATATCTATATTTATCCCAAAAAACAGTAATAAGAAAACAAATCATCATCTCTTGCAATTTTCTATATTTTGTAAAAAAAAAAAAAATTATTTTCATTCATATGATAAATTTTAAAATTAAAATATTATGTAATAGTGGATCTTAAAATAACAGAAAATAATAATTAACCAATCGAAATTTATAAATAATAATCTATATATAAACTTAAAAGAGCTTTAAATAATATTAAAAAAATAATAATATATCATTTAAATAATGTATTTTGTTACCTCTACAGCATAGATAACTAGATTTTTAAAAAGGGAAAAAAGTTTAAAAAAGGCTTTAGAAATTTTTTAATTGTTAAAATCTTTAAATTATATTTGACAAAAATTGAATTTTTTTTAAAAAAAATTATTTACAGACTTAAAAAAAGTGCTACTAAGTAGATCTATAGTATGTATATACACTACTCAACGCCCACACGATTACATTCATCACATTAGTCACTGTCGAAATCACAACTTCCTCTCACCGTGGAGGATGCAACTTCCATCACTATACCCTTCTTCCTCTTCCTCTTCCTCTTCTCATTTGCCTTCTTCAATCTTTTATCTTCCTTCGCTTTTATTTTTCCAATTTTGAAAAAAGCTTTAACTTTCAAAGATTTTGAATCAAGATGGTATAAGTATATTTTAGGTGCAGTAAAATAAATTAGGTGTGATCAGAATGTGCTTATCATTCTTGAATCTTGATGAATGTGAATAATATAAAACAAGAAAATAAACATACTGGAACTACGTATATCTCAAACTACATTTCTCTTTTGGTTAGGCAACATTAATGTATTGTCATTGGATTCTAACTTCTCAATATATATATATATATATAGAAAATTTGTTGAAATATTATTTGTAAATTTTAGTTACACGTAGTAGACGTTACCTTTCCATCACCAATAGAAGCAAATCTCCTCGTGTGTTGAATCCCTTGTTTCCACAAAATTGTGACTACATTCAAATATTCATAGGTAGTTTTCATTCTCGGTTGAACGTAATACAAAATCCAAACGAATTATTGTCTCATACTCTCATATCAATAACAAGTACTAGCTACTTGTACAGTACATAGTTTTATTTACTATATTTCAATTTTTATCAGTATTAAATGTCAGTTTTATTATAGTTTCCAACTATTATTATTTTTAATATGTTCCACAATCGGGTATCATTTTTCCGTTTACGCACACACTAACTGACATAAGTAAAGAAACTCATCGAATCTAAACCAAGGTATGAACTGTTTAGGAATCTACAGAATGGAATTCATCTCAATAAAACCCTTTAAATATTCAAGGTATGAACTCGAAAGAAAAGAAAAAACTAAACTAGATCAATCCATCTCAGATCTGAACATTCTTCCCATGATAAATTTTCATTATATTAGCAATTCCCTCTTACATCAGCAACTTTCCAACGCAACGAACCAACTAATTACCTTTCTATTATGTGTATATATAATAGATGCGTGATGGCGATTTACCGATTAGGTGAAAAAGAGTAATTACGGTTGTATAGCGGTATAGGTAAAAAACTCCAATGTGGATCACTTTATTTATTTTTATATATAGTAAAAAAGAAACAGAAAAGTATGACACATATTAATTTATATGAATAAGTGTTCCTAAAAATAGGTTAAGATGATGATTGCTGTACATTATATTTCTTCCTTTACAGAAGAATGTCAATACAGTGCAACATTTAAGTTTCTTGAGATCCCAAAACTCTTTCCTGATTTTAAAATGGTAAAACTGGAAAATGAAAAACTAGTTTGTTATTATCTTTTCTTTAATGGTTTCATAGTGTGTTAGTGGAACAAGTTAAGTATATAACAGAACAGTATTAAACTATTCTTTTAACTGACAGAAGTAGGTCTATGTTTGATGTGAGAAAATGACTTTAGATGAAAACTTTGGAGCTCTCGACCATAAATTGAAAATGGATTTGGCAACAACCTTTTCTTCATGTGATGTGTTTGGTGCATTTCAACATCTATTTTTATATAGAAAGTTTTATACGAAGAAAAAAATACAATTTTCTGAAAATATAATAATATTACAGTTTTTCCATATAGTTATATATTTAAACGTCTAGACCTATATTTCGTATTGAATATTTGTAATACTCAAACGATGGATTTTAGATTTTCGAGACTTCTCGTAGGCTAAGATTTGATCGCCTGTTTGTATAAATTGTAAACTAGTAGTAGATCTTTAATCACAATCTGATTTCGTACATGGTTTATTTTAGATTCTTAATATATAATCTTTAGTATAACGATGAACTAATTCACGTTTAATAAAGTTGGAAAGAAAAAGGGGAAAAATACTTGGCACCCATTAGACGCAATGGAAGTACTAAAATTATATGAAACAAATTCTCAAACTAAGGAGAAAAGAGATTAATTAATATACATTATTTGGTTATGAGATTGAAAAATATGTTTGCGACGTGGGAATTAATATTTAAATTCTTATAAACAATCTGTTTACATAACTTTCAGTCACAGCTATATTAAATTTTTAATAGTTTTAACGTACGCTTCTAATATCATAAAAACGACAACGATCAAAAATAGGTTTGGGAGTTCAGATAACTTGTCTTTTTAAATTTAGCTGTATCTTCTTAATCAATCGAAAAATCCAAAGGAGACCACTTCGTCGAACAACAAAGTTTCAAATACAAGCTACATGCAGACCACAAATCATTAAAATTATAAATATAAACTACGAAATGCATTTTATATTATATATTATACCAGTTTGCGAACTCTGAGTTCTAGACTTGTTCAACCTGATATTCGAAGCCACGATTTTTACAAAAACCTATTGTCTAATATATTTTATAACAATACTTAATTCTAATTTATGATATAGTTTGACTATTTCAGATTTGGCATGATCCTTGCATCACCCTATTAATCTCACCTTTGCATAAAGCAGTATGTGCTTTATCCAGATATGTACGATATCTGAATCTATATATATATATATATGTGCACAAAGTTGAAAACCATCTCAATAATCAAAATTCTATTTACATAATGGAATAATAAAGATAAAAAGTAATTGAAAAGTTTGCAACATTATGGAATTAAATAGATTAAAGAAATGTTTTTTTGTGTATTCCACGATCCGATATAGGTATAGCTAGAATTTGAGTGCATAAAGTTGAAAAATGATTAGTGCGTCTCGGATGCACTAAAGAAATGTCTCTCTTTTATTGTAACACACACAAGATATGTGTCTATGTCACCATTCACTAACCTAAAAAAATTGACATTGTTTTTGGTTTTGAATTGCGACTATATAAAGCGATACACATTTTACCCTTTTTTGACACCAAAGTTATATTGAAATGATCTATCTGAAAAATGTATCACACAAGCCGTTTTAATTCACTGCTTAATATTCAATTACGTCATTTTCACAAACCGCATCAACGACGATATTTCAACTGCCAATTGAGCGCGCTGCTCGGACCATTAGAGTTTACATATTCTTTTCACATGAAATTGGACATCTCGTCAGGGTACGAGACAGAATCTAAGAATTACACGACAAAAGACAATTTTTCATTCGGACAATTTTAGCCCATACATTTTCAAATCAGAAACGTGACTGTTTTGAGAAATCTCTGGAACCTTGCTAAGGGTAATTTCGGTAAGATAAACTATCCACTTTTTTTCAGAAAGGAATCTATTGTCTAAAACTGCTGACGTATCACATTTTACCGACACGTTATTGTTAGCTTTTCTTAATTTTTTAATTAATCATTATTAGTTTATTTAGTTTCCTATGTTAAATCTGTGAGATTACCGATACAACCTATGGTAAGATATTTGACATCTTGTTTTGAACCAAACAAAAAGATTCCATCTAAAAATATGGGACATTATCAAAATCTCCTTTTTTGATTTTTTTTCTTAAATAGAAAAAATTACGAATAAATAATAGGTAACAAACATTTTTTTAAAAAAATTAGCTTAAAGTTTAGAATTTTGTGTTTTGGAATAAAATCATAAATTATGATATGACTTGCAAAATCTTATATAGAACAATTAATATAGTGTTTTTACCATCTCGTTCTTATGTTTTTTTTTTATAAAAAAATAATTAGATAATTTTGTAAACCAACTTTGAGCTGAGAAAAAGAAAGAAATCCTTATTATTCTTTTTTCAATTTACAAGATATTATCATAAATGAGTCTATTGCAAAATCTTGTTTTAAATTTTCTTGATGTTAAAAACCCTGGTTTAAAAGAATGTTCTCCTTAAATTCAATTTATGTTTATTTTTTTGCTTGTTAACATTCAGAGATAACTAAATATTTTTGGCGTATAGATTAAAGTCATAATTAAGTCCACTGACCTTTACCCCCCACTGCTGCCCCCTAAGTCCTAAAGACTCCAAAACATTAAAACATTTTTCCTCCAATTTCTTTGCTGCTTAACAAAGCAACGGCTACGATTGCATTACCTCGGTGACTTCAGATCCAATCAACGGCCCCACGTTCATCTCTCTCATCTCTCTCTCTCTCTTTGAACATTCAAAACAACAAATATAGAAAACAAAGTAAGCCAGCAGCAGGGAGAGGGAGACGAGGAGGAGGAGGAACAAAATTGAAACGTGCCTCCATTTCTAAACCCAAATCCTCTAGTACAAAGGACACAAAGCCCTCTTAAATGCAAAAGGTCCTCCCTTTTATTATCTTCCGTGTTCTTCCACTCTCAACAGTTCTCACAAATCTGGGCATGTTTTTCTCTCTCTCTCTCTCTCTCTCTCAAATCCACATTCATCCTTCAAGATCAGTGGGTTTCTTTATTTTTCATTCTTCTCTCTTAAAGTCTCAACCTTTACTCTCTTCTGAAAATGTTACTAATTTTTAAAAAACTTCATCTTCACGGGTTTCCTTCCTTTTTCTTCCCAAATATTTAATCTTTTTTTACTTCAATTTATTTATTTCTAAAGATCTCTACCGTTTTCTTGCAGGTTTATGCTTTGAGAAGAGAGGTGTAATTAAGTTAAACTAAGAAGAGAAGATATAATTTATACTTGTTATGGTGGGGGCGATGGCAAACAATGGAAGAATCCGGTCAGCTTTTCCGGTGGCGAATGGGTCAAAAGATCTGACTCCGAACAGTGCTCCGGCGAGCACGGCGGGATCTGAGTACGGTCCGGTTGAGTTCACAAGAGAAGACGTTGAAGCTCTTCTTAATGAGCGTATCAAGTACAAGAGCAAGTTCAACTACAAGGTTTCTACTCTTCCTTTTTTTTTTACTGAATTTACTAAAATTCTTCCTGTGTAATTTAAGTTTTAGTGAGGGTAAAAAAATGAATCTATTGTAGAGTAACAGTTTGATGATATGATTGATGTTTTGAATATGATTGTGTTGTGGTTCTTGTTAACAAAGAGTTTAAAGTTGCTAAATCTTGAGTTTAGAAGTTTTGAATTTTAAGTAGTTTTACTGGCTTTTCTCGTTGGATCCGTTGGGGGTTTTTTTATTTGAAGAAGAAGATTTGATTGTTATAAGACAATTTGTGGGACCTTTGTTTTGGCATTAGCATTGAAGACTTTGTTTTATGTGTTGAACCTTTGTGGTGAAGTCTCTAGGCTTTAATTTCAGTTTGCTTACTGGCTTTTCTCGTTGGATCTGTTCGTTTTTGAAGAAGAGTTGATTGTTATAAGACAGTTTGTGGGGACAAAATATTTTTTTGTCTGTTTGATAAGCATTAAAGACTTTTGTTTGTGTTTGACCCTTTCGGTCTGAGTTTGTTAGCTTGAATTTTGAATGTTCTTCTTGGTGGTTAATTTTGCAGGAAAGATGCGAGAATATGATGGATTACATAAAAAGACTTAGACTTTGCATTAGATGGTTTCAAGAACTCGAGCTGGATTACGCTTTTGAGCAAGAGAAGTTGAAGAACGCTTTGGAATTGAATGAGAAGCATTGTGCTGATATGGGTGCGTTTGGCAAATTAGAGTTTAGTTGTTGAAGTTATTCGTTCGAAGATTTGGAATTTATACTTAATATTATTGCAATTTGATGACAGAGGTTAGCTTGAAAAACAAAGAAGAGGAGCTGAATATGATAATTGAGGAACTGAGGAAGAACTTTGAATCGGTTCAAATTCAACTTGCCAAAGAACAAACAGAGAAGTTGGTAAGAATTGGTTAGTTTCTAGTTAAAAAATACTTGTGTCTAATACATATTTGTCGGTTTTAACTCGTTACGTTGTGTTTTAGGCTGCAAATGATTCTCTTGGAAAAGAGAAAGAAGCAAGACTTGCTGTTGAAAAGGCACAAGCTGGTCTCACAGAAGAGCTTGGAAAAGCACAAGGAGAGCTTCAAACGGCTAATCAAAGGGTGAGGATCCTCAAAAAGAATCTGAAAAATGTTTTAATTGCTAGCACCTAATAATGTTGACCGACTTTTTGTGGGTCTTTTTCAGATACAATCGGTTAATGACATGTACAAACTGTTGCAAGAGTATAACTCAAGCTTGCAGCTATATAACAGCAAGCTACAAGGTGATCTTGATGAAGCTCATGAAACTATCAAACGCGGCGAGAAAGAACGGACCGCCATTGTCGAAAATATTGGCAACTTAAAGGGTCAATTTTCAGCATTGCAGGATCAGCTTGCTGCTTCTAAGGTGATTGATGCTCTGCTTTATTCGATCAATGATAATATAATATGTGTAGTCATCAGAATATGATTGGTTGTCTTGTTTTTCTTTGCTAGGCCTCTAAAGATGAGATCATGAAGCAGAAAGCTGAATTGGTAAACGAAATTGCGAGTCTCAAAGTCGAGCTTCAGCAGGCTAAAGATGAACGTGATCACCATTTAACGGAACTAAAAACCTTACAAACCGAGGCAACCAAGTACAATGACTTCAAAGACACCATTACCGAACTCGAGGTTTCCTATCCCCTTTATAATTTCTTGCCAAAATCTACTGCGTATTTATTTCTTATTAAGATGAATGTAAATTTTTTGGTCCAGGCCACGTGTTCTTCCCAGAGTAGCCAGATACAAGAGTTGCAAGATCGACTAGTATCTTCTGATAGGAGACTGCAGGTTTCATCACATTCTCGAGTTACACATAACAAACGACTATATAAGATCTTACAAGTTCTAAGTTTTTTATATCATTCTTGATTGTGTATGTTTTTAGATGTCTGATCTTACCACCTTTGAGAAAATGAATGAGTTTGAAGACCAGAAGCAAACCATTATCGATCTGAAAAGTCGCGTTGAAGAAGCAGAGCTTAAACTAGTTGAAGGAGAAAAGCTACGGAAGAAGTTGCACAATACTATTCTTGTCTGATTCGCTTAACTTAATCTCTGCCACATTTGTTTTCTTCCCTTTGTGTAAGCTTGCCTGACCACAGTTTTCTTTCTTCTCATTTTGCAGGAACTGAAAGGCAACATACGTGTGTTCTGTAGAGTTAGACCTCTATTGCCAGGAGAGAATAATGGTGATGAAGGGAAAACAATTTCTTACCCAGCATCTCTAGAACTACTTGGTCGTGGTATTGATTTGATGCAAAATGGTATGAAACTTAAAACCTCTGCAAAAACGTTATTCTGGAGGAAATGGCACAGCTTTTAACATTTTTGTGTGTTTTGGTATGGACAGCGCAAAAGCACTCGTTCACATTTGATAAGGTCTTTGTGCCGAATACATCACAAGAAGACGTTTTCATAGAAATTTCTCAACTTGTTCAGAGTGCTCTCGATGGTTACAAGGTAACAAAAATATGCGTTTTAGCTCTTTGATGGAATGGTTAAAGCTGATATTAATTCATTTTGCAGGTGTGCATTTTTGCATATGGACAAACCGGTTCGGGAAAGACTTACACAATGATGGGTAAGCCAGGGAATGTCGAGGAAAAAGGACTGATCCCTCGATGTTTGGAGCAAATATTTGAAACGAGACAGTCTCTTCGATCTCAAGGTTGGAAATACGAATTGCAGGTAATTTTCTCGGCTTTCAAGTAGCACTAAGTAAGTTACATCCTTGTGACTAGAACCGATATGTAACGTTCCTAGTCTGGTTTCATATGTATATATAGGTTTCTATGTTGGAAATATACAATGAAACGATCCGAGATCTCTTGTCGACAAACAAAGAAGCAGTAAAAACAGACAATGGTGTTTCGCCACAGAAACATGCTATTAAACATGATGCTCATGGGAACACACATGTCGCTGAGCTTACTATTCTGGATGTTAAAAGCTCCCGAGAGGTTTCATTCCTCTTAGATCACGCTGCTCGTAACAGGTGAATAGCTCAAAGTAAACCCATTTGATATGAACAAATTTGCCATCAAGAGTTTCCGTTTCTTAAAGTTGTTGTCTTTCTTATTCAGATCGGTTGGGAAGACTCAGATGAACGAGCAATCGTCAAGAAGCCATTTTGTTTTCACACTAAGAATCTCTGGTGTCAATGAGGTATTTACTAACCAAACTGGCTTTGTTTTTCTTATAGAGCTTGAGTTCTGTCTTTTCTAATACACCAAACTGTTTATTTTTTCTTCTTCTTCTTACAGAGCACTGAGCAACAAGTACAAGGGGTCTTGAACCTGATTGATCTTGCGGGGAGTGAGCGTTTATCGAAGAGTGGATCAACCGGAGATAGACTTAAAGAAACTCAAGTAAGTTCTTTCAAAACATAAAACAAGAATATGGTTTTTTTTTTCTTGCAATTTTAACTATAAAACATTCGTTCTTTCTTTCTTTCTTTAGGCAATCAACAAAAGCTTGTCGTCTCTTGGCGATGTCATTTTCGCCTTAGCAAAGAAAGAAGATCATGTTCCATTCCGAAACTCGAAGCTGACTTATCTTCTCCAGGTACTAACTAACTACTTCACAAAACACAGATTATCAAAAGATTTTGTTATTGAAATTGTGTCTCATGATTAAACTGTGTTTCATTTGTAATTTCAGCCTTGCTTAGGAGGTGACTCAAAGACTCTAATGTTTGTGAACATTGCGCCGGAATCTTCTTCAACCGGTGAGTCTCTCTGCTCGCTTAGATTCGCAGCGAGAGTGAATGCTTGTGAGATTGGAACTCCGCGTAGGCAGACTAACATCAAACCATTGGATCGTTTGAGCCTTGGATGAGAGAAAGAGAGAGAGAGGAATTTGAAGTTTGAAGCCGAAGCTGAAAGCATCATTTTCTAAGTTAATTATATGAATGTTTGTACTTAAAATATGGTCACACGGCTTGATGAAGGATGGGATGATTCTAACGGGAAAACACAGACCTTTTGTTGTAATCTGTATAGTTTGGCTTAGCATTTTATATATCTGTTTGTTTTTGTAATTTTTTCTTTATGCTTCTGGATCATTAGGATTTTACTTGTGTTTGGATTCATATTAATTTTTAATTTTTTTTCTTCTGGGATTCATATGTTAATTCTCTTTGTTATTGATCAATGAACCTGGTGACTGGTGTAGAACAGTAGAAGTATAATGGTAGTGTTTGGTAAAAACTTTGATATGAATGAGATTAGTGTTTCTGTTTTGGTAAAAAAGACCAGATTCCCCTTGAGCTGAGACTCGAGACTGAATCTAGAGTTTGTCCATGTTGGTTTGTCCATCTACATGAACCATTTGAATAATGTTCCTTTATTGCAAAAAATGGTTTGTTTAGATGATTCATTAACATGGTAAATTTTAAAATTTAGTTGGCTGAATCAAATTAGATCATCTGAATGAAGATGATTCAATCAAAAATAACAAATTATAAATATACATTTATTACCAAATTTGGTTAATTAAATGTAAATTTTAAATACAAAAACAAATATAACATAAATTATATTTTGTAATTATTTTGTAAAAAACAAAAAAAAACATATTTTCTGATTAAATTAAAAAATCAAATTCGCAAAATTATATATTTAGCAAATAAGGAATTATTGATCTACACAAAAATTAATTCGATTAAAAAGTTTAGGATTGTTTTCTGATTGTTGTAGAAAAGGTATAGTGGATTATTTACAAACAATTCAACTTGTAGTCTAGTGATTACTTTGTTAATAAGGTTGTTTTTTCTCTGAGTAGATTTTGTTAGTAAGGTTGTTGTGTCACTGTTATCATTAGATTCATTTCGATTCGAATGAGGTATCTGTCTGTGGATATCGTAAGAAAATGGTAAAATTGATAGTGATAGGATCATACTCTATGTATATCAAAATTGATAGTGATAGGATCATACTCTATATCTCAAAATTGATAGTTGAACATAACTATACCTTACAGTTCTAAAGAAACTTACCAAATTATTTTAATTCATGCATGGAAATGTACCAATCTTTCAAAATGACTATTCATTTGTCGTCTCTACCACTGTCAACATGCATGATTCATAATGCTTTTACGTTTACAAAAAAAAAATGATTCGTTAAAATAAATTCTTATCATTTCGCAAAATTAACTTTTAAATATATCATTATTATCACACAAAATTATCGTACATTTATAGTATATATATCCGATGTTCCACCGTCTTGTTTCTTATTTGTTCTATAATTTTTTTTTTCATTTTGTTCTGCGAATCATGTATAAATTCACTAAACCCGATAAATTTGATTAGTTTTAACATATCAATTTATTTTCTGGAATACTGCCTATAAATAAAAGAGAAAAACTATTGTATGATATAGTCAACTCCAGTTGAATTCCTTCAAGTAGATAAGGTAAACTAAAAAACATCTGGAACATTTTATGGCAGAATTCATGCCTTCACCGCTCCACGGAACTTGGGAAAAAGAATAAGTCAAACCCTTAAAATATACTATAACATTCATATATGTTATTAACAACCATTTGATTAAAAAAAAAGAACATTGGAAGTTTATCGCAGATAATCAAGTTGATATAACGTCACCTCTGCATAAATTATTAACCAAACTAGAAGCAGTTGCATTAGCCGGAGTATAAATTTTGTTAATTTATTTACGACATTTGATTTTGTATTTATCAATTTTGTCTTTTGTCTTTTCTTCAAATAATAGTAGTGAAACCTTATAATAAGACGACGACGATCATCTCCTGTATAACTAGTAATTTCTTTGTATTGTACTAAACAGTGTATATATATGTATAAAATTTACAAGAAGAGAAGGACCAAAAACATATAGAATAATTTGATAGAAATTTGCTTATTAATTAGTATATAAATTCAGAGAATATACCCACGGTGTATCAATGGATATCCCTTAATCAGTAGTTGATAAGTCTATTTATCAATTTGGCTTTTCCTTATATTTTTGGAAGATAATAAGTTGACTTGTACTTGATACAGTTTTCAAAATTTTACTCGAATGCAAAACGCTCAAGCGATGCTGTTTATTACTCAGGTGATATACGCTTATAGTTAGACCATATTTAATGGAGAATTCTTAACAGGGTTTTTAATGAATTTTTTATTATAAAATATATTAAAAATCTTTGTTAAGAAACTTAAAATTTATCTCTTTTAATTGTAGAAATTCACTAGAGGATTCTTTAAAAAAAAAAATTTGATAATTTTATTTATAAGTAGAGTTTATTTTAGAAATAAAACATTCTTAACATCAAAATATTTTAAACATAAATTTAGAAATAATAAATAAAAGTTCAATTGTTATTTTGATCATGTCCAAATTTTTGTCCTATATACTAAACTAAATCTAACTTTCAACTGTTGATACATTTATATATCATGAAGTTTAATTTAAACATCTATCATATTGATAAGATTTGTAAATATATGTGAATTTATATTTCTTTTTCTTTATTGGAATTTTGATACATCAAATTCAATATCTATCTCATTTGTATTTTACTATTATATTGTAAAGTATTACATGTTTTCCTAACCTTATCAAACTCTCTAAAAAAATTATTTATGTGTTAATCCAATCAAACTAAACAATTACTCTCTAAACACATGAGAGAACAAATCCCAAATTCTATTAATTCAAACTTGAAGAATATCAAACTTCTAATCAAACAAATTTCAAAAATTCTAATTCATCACAATATAATTAAGGTACAAAATTTTATCTTGTAAACTTAAAAACCTATAAATCATCGGATTTTTCAATGGAGGATTCTGATTTCCGTAAAAAAAAATTGGAAAAGAATAGTTTTTTTTCTCACCGAAAAATATAAACTCCACATGTATCTTCTAAAATCAGATTTTTTACCATTTTTAATTAAATTTAATCTAAAATTTAGCTCCAAGAACGGCACAAACCGTTGATTATGCTTTTACAGTATTAACTGGTTTTCTAAGAGAAAAAAACAAAAACAGAAGAGGTGCTATCTAGGGGAATTTATTTTCGTTTTGTTTTAATATATCGTCCCCAAAAGATTCTTCTATATCTTTTTAGAAAACAACTAGGCAACCGTGATGTTACCCCCTCCTCTGCATTGTAACATTTTGGATATGAACCTGAGATGTCAATGGGAATCTTTATATATTTGTATTTTTAAAAGTTGACAGTAGCAAGTATATTTATATTTGCAATGCTAGTTGAATATTTAAATTATCAATATTATCTTAAAACAAGAGAAAAATGTTTTTATAACTATATACAATGTGTAATATAATCTGTTATGTACAGTACATAAGTGATACCGATATATACATAAAAACAAGGCAATATGTTTTTTTCTCATAGAAACAATATATTATATAAATCGTTGGAGTTATACCGTTATAATCTACTGATTGACCATAGTTTGAAATTTTTAACACTTAGATCAACTATATAACTTAAGATAACACCGGACTGACTACAGTTTATATTAAATAGGAAACATATTTCTATATACGAATATTTTGGACTTCTTTTGTTACAAATTTTTCATGTATGCACGGGAGGGAGCAGAAGAATGAGTTCTCCCTAGATCGCAACCAAACGATCACCCAACCATGTTCTCCAATAATTTCAGCCCGATCCAACCAACCTGATCAAACATAATTTTTCAATTTAAAACTTGTTAAATCTAAACGGACAAATAAAAAAAACAACAACATACCAAGCTTAGTATATAAATGTAAAATAAAAAAAACCAGTTAAAATAACAATACAAATATAGTTTAGAGTCTACTGCTCACGTAGTCCAAACCTAAAATCTTTTTTTTTTTATTTGACAAAACTACAATTGTGTAGAGCTTATCCATTTTCACAGTTTTTTCCTTATAGAAAAACACATCCAATCTAAGCATGGTATTTTTTTTGTTTTTGTTAAAAAAATTTCGATCTTATCAAGTGAAATCCTGATTTAACGAAAAAACAATTACATGTTTGTTTTGATAAATACGATGATGTAATGTAAACACATAAAACTATAAAATACAGCGTATGAATAAAATATATATATATATTAAAAAAAAAAAAGAGCAAATTGGATATAAAATGAATGGGCCTTAAAAGCCCAAAAAGAGAAGGAAGTATGCGCGTGAAAACAACTCTAATCTCTGGATTCCAAGATTCCACAACTCCTCTCCTCTCCTCTCGTCTCCTCCAACAGTTTTTCCTTCTTCTCCTTCTTTCTATTGTTTCCTTCGACAACAACCAAATAAATAATTTAACGGCAAAAACAATTCCCTCTTGCCTCAAACAGGATCTCTCTGATCGCCGCCGGGAAGATTCAATTCCCTCCCCCGGGAGTGAAAATTAACAAACTCCCACCCTCCCTTTTTTGTTCCCCCAATTTAATTGAATTATCTTACCACCGGTGGGGTGAGTGTTTGAGGAGATGGTTTCACCCGAAAACGCAAATTGGATATCAGACTTGATCGATGCCGACTATGGAAGTTTCACCATCCAAGGCCCTGGCTTCTCTTGGCCTGTTCAGCAACCTATTGGCGTTTCTTCAAACTCCAGGTTTGTTAAGTGATTCGAATTAGGGTTTCGGATCTGTTTCCTTAAGTTGCTTTTGGGAGAAATTCAGTTATAACATGCGAGTGTGCTTTTTTTAACGTTCAATTGAAAGGCAAAAAATTGATTTTTTTGGTTTTGTTTTTGAGATGGAATGATAGTTTATGAGTAAAGTTAGGGACTTTGTGATTTGATTGGCTAAAAAAGTTGAAGCTTTGAGTAGGTTATAGAGAAGAAACTGAGACCCTTATTGTTAGTTGTTCTTTAAGCTTAAAGTTGGGTTCTTTAGCTGGTGAGATCTCGTAGCAGTTGGTAAGTCTTCAGGAGAGTTCTTGTGTTTGTTTGTCTAAAGTCAACTCTGTGTGTGTGTGCGTGTGTGTGTGTGTATGTGCGTATGTGCGTGACATGTTTCTTGATTCGGGAATCGGTTGATCTCTATCACTTCGTTAGGTGGGGGAATTTGATTCCTTTTGTGGAAACTGGAAAGGTCCTTTTTTGTTTGTTTGTTTCTTAGTGGCTAGTTGACCTTACGATGTCAATGTTTCTTTAAATAATCTTCTTCCTTTTGGAGTGAGGAGTTGTAGGTTGTTGTATGGTTGAATATAGATGAGTGTGTTGGTAATTCTCTTGGATTTTTTGCTTTGTATTAATAGCTTATTTGGTTTGATGGTTTAGCGTCGGAGTTGATGTCTCGGCTGGAAATTCAGAAGCCAGCAAGGAACTTGGTTCCAAGAAGAGGTAAACTCCACCCTTTATCCAATAGATGGACTTAACCACGAAACTCTAGCAACTTTTGGAATTTAATCGGTTCATTTGCTAAACTGTTTCCGGGATCTGTGTTGGCTTTCTTGAAACATTTTTGGCTTGATAAGGTATCATCAGAAAAAGTAACCCTGGTCATTTCCTTTTCTCAGGGCAAGATGTGAATCGTCTTCTGCCACTAGCTCGAAAGCATGTAGAGAGAAACAGCGACGTGATAGGCTGAATGATAAGTAAGATTTTTAATTTTGTATTTTCCTTCTCTTTCATTTTGTAGGAATTGAAATTTATCGCCTTGTTAATTGAATAACAGGTTTATGGAATTGGGTGTAATTTTGGAGCCTGGAAACCCTCCCAAAACAGACAAGGCTGCAATCTTGGTCGATGCTGTCCGCATGGTGACACAGCTACGTGGCGAGGCACAGAAGTTGAAGGATTCCAATTCAAGTCTTCAGGACAAAATCAAAGAGTTAAAGGTGAAATTTCTCTTCGATTTGAATTCCTTCTTTCTCCATGTAAAAATCATCGAATGCTTACTAATTTCCTTGTGATCTCAATCAGACCGAGAAAAACGAGCTGCGAGATGAGAAACAGAGGCTGAAGACAGAGAAAGAGAAGCTGGAGCAACAGCTGAAGGCCATGAATACTCCTCAACCGAGCTTCTTCCCAGCTCCACCTATGATGCCAACTGCTTTTGCTTCTGCGCAAGGCCAAGCTCCTGGAAACAAGATGGTGCCAATCATCAGTTACCCAGGAGTTGCCATGTGGCAGTTCATGCCTCCTGCTTCAGTCGATACTTCTCAGGATCATGTCCTTCGTCCACCAGTTGCTTAACTGGGAGGAAAAATATACCTCAAGAAAAAATCATCAAATGGTTTGCTTCTTGCATCCGCTGAAAAAAGAAAAGTCTATTTGTTTTGCTCTCCTCTTTCTCGGCTTTCTTAGTATTATCGTTGCTTTTGTTTTATCGGTGTTATGGTCGTATAACTGTTATCTTTTGGACAATGATATGGCATTGTAAACTCCAATTGCTTTGCGCAATATTATCTATTCACGTGTAAATTTAAGTAGAGTTTGGCAGATCGTCTCTCACATTATGTTTTCTTACATTAATACATAGAATGGGGTTTTACTTCCTCGCCATAAGAGTTTGAAAGTACAAAAAAATTAGAAACAGGAGAGACAGCACAACATGATCCTGGAAGAGGGAAACTTGACCTGTGAAGTAAAAAAACTCCATTGCAGAAAAGTTTGCTCCTATGAATTGATCTGTGGATCTCTTCTCTGGGTTTTTAGCCAACGTATGAAATGAGCTTTGATATATGATTATTATGATGCTCTAATGTGACAGCTCTTGATGAACCTGTCAGAGGGATCAAGATACTTAGCCCAAAGAGGACGTAGATGAGGAAATGCTATATCAAGCCAAGGCTTAGCTCTTCCATTGAAATGAACAACTGCTGCACTTTCAGCATCAGAGAAGCTTGTGGTCTCTTGGTATCCGAGACCAAGCATATGCCAGAACGGATCTATGGTCTGGACATGGCCGTGGAAAGCTATCAATCCGGGAGGCAAAGTTCCCAGCTGCCACAAACTCAGGTCTGACTTCAAGTTCTGCAACATGTACGTGAAAATGGGCCGAGTTAAGTTGATTACTGCTAGATAGTGATTATTGGTTAGTTAATATTCAAGATTTACCTCGTCGAGCCAATGATAGTAAGTGGAGCTTATGTTAGTCTTCCTCCAAGCTGCTAGATCGAAAACATTCATCCCGTATGCCCAAGCACATTCCTCTGGGTCGAAGTTTCTTGCAATTATCGGGTTTGAGAAATTGAGGTAACTCTTGAACTTCTTTGACATCACAAATTTGTCTTCTCCTCTACATGTCTCCACTGCTCCATTAACTTTCCCATCCATGTCAATGTCCCAAAGTGGTGAAAGATCAGTTTGGATCACAATGTCATCGTCTAGAAACACAACCTTGTTTAGGCTCGGAAATAACTGCAAAAACGAAGAACCAAAAGATGGTTTTAGCTTTATAAGTCTAGTAATGGTCGGAGTATTCTTCACCAGTCAGGGATCAAGTGTACCTCTGGTAGATGAATACGGATGTGATT
The DNA here is from genome assembly GCA_900406495.1 of Sisymbrium altissimum. NCBI lineage: Eukaryota > Viridiplantae > Streptophyta > Magnoliopsida > Brassicales > Brassicaceae > Sisymbrium > Sisymbrium altissimum. The sequence continues at coordinate 15,869 of OVBI01001326.1, read as the reverse complement.
CATCAAGGAGTTGTATTTAGGGCTAAGAGCTTGTAACTTAGCAGCAACAACAACCGGATTTTCGTTGTTATTAGCGACAATAACCGATGATCCTCCTCTGAACTGAGACCTCACTCTCTGATCCTTTTCCATAGCTTCCAAAACCGGAACTTTCCCTTTTGATAACCAATCGAAATGATGCAATGCCTTGACCTCAATTATTGCTGGAGACAGAGGATGCAGTGAGAACCAAGCTTGCATTGGGAAATAAGTTTTCCTATCCGTTATGATATGAAGAACGATCTTATGAGGTCTTAAAGAGTTTTGAACCAAAGACTTAGCCACGACTGAAGCTGCAAGAATATTGTCTGAAGCCAAGACAAAGTGAAAGTAGTCGTTGTCGACTAAGGTTGGGACTAGCTCGGCTTCTGGAAGCTGTAGACGCGCGGCTGCGTTTATCGAGTGTTCGTTGGCTAGTTTAAGAGCCAAACAGTGAAGTTGTTTCGGTATGCTGCTTGATGCGACGTGTCGGTATAAATACTCTTGGATCTTAGCCGTTCTTGTTCTCTGTTCCATCAATGTCACCATTTCTTTAAGCTTTTGAGCAAATTCTCTCGCGTCTGACTTGCTTCTTTTGACTTCAGACATGAAATCTTGAAGTGTTTGAGGTATGTCGGATCTTCCTTTTAGTTCTTGTTCACTTAAAGGTTGTTCCAAGACTTGGTACATAGCTTCTGGAACATTCTAGATAAATAACCCAAGAAATTTACCTATTAACTACAGTAAATGTAAATATGCTGAAGAGTCTAAAATCTGAAGTTAGAGAACTTACACCAGTCTCAATTCTTCTTCCTAAAAGCTTTGGCTTTAGCCTTTTTCCCAAGCAAGCTGTTAATTAAAAAGAAAAAAAAACTTTCTCATATTTAAAATATGTATAAATACAAAAGATTAATTAATTTATATCTATTGTCTCTTGAAATGTTTATAGCTATTTAATCAAGCTCGACCATTACACTACAAACTAAACCTGAAACAAACCGACCAGTTCCTGGACTATTCACTTTTGGGCGTAAATCTCTAGAAATTATTCAGTATTCTCGTTTAGATTATTCTCTTACAAGAACTTGAGGTTTAAGTTCATTTTCCTATTACTACATTTATTTAGTAGCTTGAATACGTGTTATCATACAAATTTTTGTTTTTTGAACAGCACGTGTATGATTTGAATTTTTAAAGAATAACTTGCGTTTTTCGTAAAAAATTAAATCGCATTTATATATATTAATTTGTGACGAAATGAGCAAAAATGTTAAGAGTTTTTTAAAACGAAAAGTAGTTCATTCATTTACTTAATTTCCGGATTTAGAAAAAAAAAAGAATAATAAATGAAGGGACAAGAACAACTTACCAAGAGAGGAGCAAGGAGAGGAATCGCCGTCGATAGTATCAACGGTGGAGAGAACGAAGACGAATCGGAGAAGAAAAGTGAAGAAGAGCAGAGAATAAAATATCATTTGATACGAGAATCTTCTTGAACCCACCTTCACTTTTATGAACTCTCTCAATCCTTTCCCTGTGACCACCGTCACATGTCTCAAGCTTGGAGATATATGCAATTGCATCTCTCTGTTTCTGTTTATGTCTTTTTGTTTTCCTCTTTCTTCTTTTCTGAATGTAGGTTTTTGTCTGAAAGGAGATGGATGTCCGAAGAGGGAAAATGGATCATACGTTGTTATGTATTGTTTGATTATTCAAAAGGGTCTATGTCATTTACCTAACCTTGCTTTGTGTTTAGGTTATTAATGGCAGATCGTATCTGATGTTTCATGTGATAGAAAATGAAATATTTGTTTGTTAGAAGCAGAAAGACTACGGTTTAAATGTGATGGGGTTTTCTTTTTGTATTTGCATGAAAAGCTTAGTTCGGTTTTTTCCGGTTTAATCAGTAATACCACTCGATTAATAATAAGTATTTGAAAATCGAGAAATTCTAAATACCAATCCGTTTAAGTTTTCTTTTTGTATCACACTGTTTTTATGATTTCCAAACCGCCAAATTCTAAATATCAATATCGTGTTATCCGATTGGTACATTTTGGTATAGGTCCGTTCGGTTCGGAGATTTCTATGTAGGATTTGGCTTTATGTTGAAGGAGGGAAGTTGGAGATAGAAAGACAAGTCAAAGCAAGGCAACGCACAGATGTTTAAAAAAAAATTGAGAGTGTAGATGAAAAGGAGCTGTTTGGTGGTTACAAGACATAGCTTTACCTCTAAATAAAGTCTTTGAACAAAGACATTGGAGCTTCAACTTCAGAATTTACTTTTTGGGGACTAATTTCCTCTCTAATTTCGGTAGCTACCCTTTTTCCATAAATTATTCTATCTCGACCACAGCCAAACAAGAAGTTTTTTTTTTCTTTTTGTAGTTTTATATCTTTTTGCCTTTGATTTGTAACTTCTGCATCACTCTTCAGTTTCTGCTGGACTGCTAGTTATGGAAACCTTTTGGGCCTAGTCTACGGACTATGGCCTTGATAAGATACAAGTACCAATCTAATATCTTGCATTATGATATTGCTGGTGACACTAATTACATACATTATGTGAATTTAAATATGGTTGATGATACCAGGCCCAGCTTAATAAAGGAGGGCCCTGAGCTATAATTAAAATGGGTTCTCATCGATATGCTTTATTCTTTAATGACCTTGATCATAACATGATATAAATATAGAAGAGAAGCCGAGAAATTGGGCTTTATATTTTGATAGACCTTGTACAAAAGCGTTATACAAAAGTTATAATCTGGCGCAAATTATATACTAATCAGTGTGTACAGAACAATTTGATAAGTTATAACTAGATGCATGTCTCCTCCAATCATTGTGTACAGAACAATTTGATGAATAGAGTCTCTCATAGCTCTTTCATCTTCTTGTAAATGTGAAATATTATGATATTTGATTAATGGTACAGTTCTAAAAATATATTCTTATAGTAGTTCTGATGCGCAAATGAATCTACGTTGACTTTTTAACACAAAAGCATTCTATTTGAAAAGAGTTAAAATATAATAAAATTGTATACATATTATTACAAATGATGTTGTACATTTTTTTTGTTTTTTTTTTTTTTTTTTCAAACATACACTACATTGTTTTTTTTTTTTTTTGTCTACAATATATATAATAATCGGAATTTGAACATTATAAATCAATCACCTATAAAAGGATATAACCGGGTTCCTCGTAAATATGAGTTCAGCAGTAACTGTAATAGCCTTTATTGATATTGGCTGCCATGTCTACGCACCCATTCGTGTGTAGTCTCGTTTTAGACGACAAGCATTCAAGAAAATCAGACTTCCTTAGCGAGCATGTAGTCCACTTAAAGCGTAGATAAATAAACATACCGCCTAGTGTCACGATAGAGATAGCAAGAGTGGCATAGAGTAACCATTTAGTTTCTCCATCATGAGGGAAAATTATCCATGCCGCGGAGACATAAGCACTTGTCATGGTTGCTACAGCCACCCGCATCATCCAGTGAGCTATTATCACGAATTTCAAAAGTGTATCCTCCCTGTAAGGTATAAAGCTTACGAGAAGAATGACCATACCCACTGATGTAAACAACGCGATGCTATTGCTTACAGAGAAGATCATGAAAGCTATAGTTTTCCCTGCAGTTGATTTCCCTATGGACCCTGCTTTTTCTTGATAGACTCCACCAGGTGGGTTTATACCGCATGTGAAAGTTACGGAAGCAATCAAGACCGCCACAATTGCTAGAGTATTCCTAGCGCTTTGCAAAGCCTCCAATTGAATTTTAAATTTTTTGTTTGCATCTCTACTTTTAACTCTTAGAATTTCCTTCTGCTCCTCCACGAGCCTCTTCGAGTGAGCTTCTTGGATTTCAAAATTTACCATTTTTCTACGGCTTGAAGGAAATATTTCCTGAGGACACATCAAAGCGGTAGATAGCTGAAGGAAATCTCCATCATCTTTGTTGTGAAGGCCAGCAGCTACAAAACCCTTCTTGTTCTTGGTTGTGACGTCTAGTTTTGTTTCTTCCGTTATATATTTGACCAGCTGTAATATGTCCAAATTGAACCTGTTAACCAAATCAGGAAAACAACAACACGACCGCATATTTTGCATAGTTTTTGTGAAAGTGTTATTTTGAAAGCATATAGTTAGTATTCCTCTCATTTCATAGTTTTTATATTATTAAATAATTTATTTTATATTTTTTCGGCAATTCTAGATTGTTGATAAACGAAAATATACTTAAAAAAATGTTTTAGATTTTACATTTTTGGGTCTAGTTAAGCACAACAAAATACACGAAAAAAACAAAAAGATAGGGAGAAAGAGAAAACTTACGCTAATAGAGCCTACGGCGGCGGCAACGTGAAGCACAGTGTTGCCCTCTACGTCGAGCTGGTACAGAAGTTGGCCTAAGTTGTCACTCTTTGCCATGAAGATGAAGGCTTCGTTATTCTTGTGTCTCGCAGCTAGATGAAACACAGTTTCTTTCTTTTCTAATGTGACTGAGTAGAAAGAAGAGGGAACCTTATTGAGAAATTCCCTAAGGATTTCAACTGAACCCTTCATGGCCGCGCAATGCAGAGGTGTCAAGCCATCCTTATTCATCATTTCTGCAGGTTTTGGATCATCTATGGTCTTTGTCTCGCATGCGTCATGCAATTTAATGGACTCTAACATCCAAATCAAGATCCTTGTGCGTCCCAAAATAGCGGCCAAATGAAGAGGAGTATCACCATTGGAGTCGGTGGAACTGATTAAGGAAGGGCCGAGCTCGAGTATCTTCTTTGCATGTACGTCGTCCCCTAGCTGCGTCGCTAGATGCAAAACCGTTCCTTCGTATGTTTCCTCCAACAGAGAGAGATTCTTTTCTACGAGCTGAGGAAAACTAGCCATTTCATTTCCGATGAAATTTTGTGAAGCCATATTTAGTTTCAAGCGGATGTTGGAATCTTTGGTCTTTGGATCTATTTGAGATATAGACTAATTTGTATTTGTTGTTTTAAGTTTGCTTTATTCATTCTCTTAGTGATTCACTTAAATACTACTCTATAAAGTCAACCATACCCTCATCGTCAAATTTTTATTCATTTTATATCGTCAAATTTTTATTCATTTTATATATGAATTTGGACCATTCTTTTCCTTTATACGTGACACCCCTTGCATAAAGTCATCAATCCAATGTTAATCGATATGTGTAGAAGTTGGATTACTTCTTCCTTTGAGGATCCAATAGTTAAAAACTTAGAACAAACTTGTAGATTTTGCCAAACACTCTCAAGTCTAAACTAAATATTAGCTTATAGCAAATGTCACTAATTAATCACATGTTATCTGTTCACACGCTGAATATCTACGTACAAACTCTATCCTATACTGAATCTGAGTACTACGATGATATAATACTTCGAGGTTGTGGAAAAACGATATAAGTGTAGAGAGCAAATAATGATTTAAAATATATAGCTAAGCCCTATATATTATAAATTAAGTAAGTAACCATTTGGTCAACTAAAATTACTGAGTGTAGACATGGAATTCTAAGTATAGACATCGAATTATTTATTGTATAAGATTGAATAAAGTAAATGTCAACGGTATATATATCACTATATTTTTCTGTTAATATATACAGTTTGAATTGTATATATATATAGTCTTTCTTTTAATATATTTCAGAATTCATGATGGAGTGATACATGGAAACAGATTGTTAGCTGGTGCACCAAAAGCCGAAGAAACCTGATTTGGCACGCGCAGTTGTCTCTTGGCATGTACATAAAGTTATATAACTGATTACTTTTGGTAGTCTCATTGAGTTTATCAAGTTCGATTCTTGCATTAAATTTTCCCTATCAATGCTTAGATTTCTGAGATGCTGAGCTCTCTTTCAGAATAAAGATACTAATCGTAGTTAGTTAGTTAAAGTGATTGTGAGTTTGTGTTGTTTTAAACACCATAGCTAGTTGTTTTAACGACTGAGGATACTGAAATATTGATTCTGCATAGAGGATACTGGAATATTGATTCTGGACATTGTAATAATCATAGGAAGATGAGTGTGTTTTTTGGATTAAAAAAAAACAGATGAATCTTTAGCTAAGTACATGAGTAGTGTGACGGTTTTCAGAAGTATGAGCTTAACTGGCTGATAGCATATATGGTTTTCAGAAGTATATATATTTACCATCTGGTTTGGCTTTACAAATAGCCCCATGTTTTGCAGTTTTGGTATATGGACTATTCTTCAAGCAACTTCAAGACCAGCACTCTCATTTAGTAGAACAGTTTAACTTTTATTGTTCTAACGCTTCAATTACTTTTAGAAATCAAAGGACAATAAGATTGTTTTCAATGTACTATCTGATGAGGTTTAAACACAACATGTAAGCTGTAGCCAGCATTAAGCATAGAATCTCTTAAGTCGGCAACCACTTTGCAAGTATAAATAAATATATATATATGATCAAAACAATGTTTACATTCTCTGGAGTCTGGTGCAGCAATAATACAATCTAGGGATAATTTAATTCGTATTAATTAAAACACTACACATTTTCGCACTATCTTCCATGTCAACATTTTCTCAGTAATTTCACATATATCAAAACCATGACATCGTTCCAATTAAAAGAAATTTACGGAAAGAACTATTGTAGGATGGACCACAATTCTCTGCTGACTCAACATGAGTTTACGTAAGTATATATACTTATGAATTAAAGTGAAACCCAAGTTTACATAAAAATTTGTACAAGTTGAGAAATTATATATATAAAAGTTACGAATCATTCATGCATGTGTTTAGTACTGGGCCAAATGGTCAGCAATGATGATGCTGATTAGTAGTCTCCTTGATATTCGGCAAGGCCTCTAACTTACGTATATATGAAGCTATGAGCAAAGACATTGGGGCATCAACTTCAGAATTAGATTTCTATCATAATATATCACATAATTGTGCGGAATTGTGATTAGTCATTCTACATACCATTTCATAATTTCTCAAATTACACATTTCCACCCGGAAATTCTAGAATGTTACCAAGTAGTATTAAAGAAGTGCACAAGTGTTGGAAAAAAACACGAAATGCAAAATTTGTTAGGCAGAAGATTGAAAGAAGCTTGGAATTACTTTAGAAGACGTTGATGATGAAATGATAAAAATACGGGAAAAAAAAAGAATAAAACTTTGCTTAAATATATAATTTTAATATAGGTACGTAGTTTCTACATCCGCTACATGTTCGAGCTAAGCACAAAAACCGGAAAACAAAAACGACAGAAGAGAGAAAACTTACGGCAATATAGCCTATGGAGGCGGTAACGTGAAGAAAATTGTTGCCATCTGCATTGAGCCGGTACAGAAGTTGGCCTTACTTGGCACACTTTGCCAATGAAAGACAGTTTCCTTCTTTCCTCGTGTGACTGAGTCGGAAGACGAAAGTTCCTCATCGAAAAATTCCCTAAGGATTTCAACAAAACCTAATCCCAACAAAACCCTCCGCACGTTATTGTCCCATGTGCTCACACCACCTCATGTTTATTACACGTAAATGGCATGCAAGACTCGCCTGCTCAAAAATTTTCAGGGTTATTTAGGAATCATATAAAAAATTTTATTTTATTTTATTTTTTAAAATTAACATAAAGTTTTTAATTTTCAGGGTTATTTAGGAATCATATAAAAAATTTTATTTTATTTTTTAAAATTAACATAAAGTTTTTAAAAACTATTTTCTATGATTTTTTAAAAAAATTTAGATAAAACATATATTTTAAAATTTTAATCAAATAAATATATATTCAAGTTTTTTTGAACAAAAAACTAAAAAAAATTAGGCCCTGGGCGGTCGCACTGCTAGCCTCCACTACAAAAAAATGGTTGTTTTATATCATTTATTTTTAATATTTGTATCAATTATAAATGATGCTAAAAACTTTTACATCATTTGAAAGAGTGATTCTAAAAATGGTGATGCAAATAATTTGTATCATTTTATTAACAACCGATACAAATAAAAAAATATATGCATCATTTATTGTAATTGATGTTAATATGTGTCAGTTGTAAAAAATGATGTTAATTTTTATATCATTTATTATAAATGATGTTAATATTTGTAACATTTGTAATAACTGATGCTATATATATTAAAGTTACATCAGTTGTAGTTGTAGATAATTGATACAAAAATATTATTTTATATTTATTAATTAAATTATTCTTAATTTTAATTTTTTTCTAAAAAAAGTTTAGTAAAATTAATATTTTAAAATATATAAAAAATAACTAAACTGTCAAATGACTTTAAATTTATTTTGGAGTGAGGAGTTCTTTTTATAGAAGAGAAATTGTATCCTTTTGATGTTTATTTCCGATGTGGGGCAAAATAGATTTTTAAAACATTGTAATTTGCATCACTTTTTAACTGATACAAATATTTATATTAATTAAAAAGTGATGCTAACTAATAAAAAAATACATCATTTATTTAATTGATTTTAATTTATATAATAATATCAATTTTGTTTAAATGATACAATTACAATAATTTAGTATCAATTTATTGAATTGATGTTAATTAATTAATAATAGCATCATTTATTTTAATTGATGCTAAAACATTTATATTTGTCACATTTATAAATAAATGATTCAAAATAGAATCATTTAAGTTTGTGATATATTTTAAATGATTTAATTCGACTTTTTTTTTGTAGTGCCCCTAGTTGAGCCGGCATTCCTAGTCCTCCATAAATAAACTATTTCACTTCACTCCATCATCATTACTTACCAAAACCCTCAAAAACACACACACAAAATGGCTAAGCTCTTTCTCGTTTATTCAACTCTTGCCCTCTTCGTCCTCTTAGCCAACGCTTCCGTCTACCGCACGGTCGTGGAGTTTGACGAAGAAGATGACGTCAGAAATCAGATGGGTCCACAACAAGGTAAGTGCCATAGGGAGTTTATGCAACAACAGCAGCTAAGAGCTTGCAAGCAATGGATCCGTAAACGAGCTCAACAAGGAAGAATCGGATATAAAGCTGATGACTTTGAGCTCACTCTTGACGTTGATCTTGAGGAAGATGAGAACCCAGTGCCTCGGCCTCAGCAACCAGCTCTTAGAATGTGTTGCAATGAGCTACGACAAGTAGACAAGATGTGTGTGTGTCCCACACTGAAACAAGCGGCTCAACAAGTTAGATTCCAGGGAATGCATGGACCTCAACAGGTGAAACACATGTTTAGGACTGCTAAGAACTTGCCTAAAATCTGCAATATCCCTGCAGTTGGATCGTGCCAGTTCAAGGCAACTCCTTGCTGAAGCTAATGAAGAGGACAAGTGTTTACAAAGCGTGTGCGTACAGATGGTGGTTTTGTTGTTGATAATAAAGAAGTCTCACTATTGTGGCGTGTACGTGTTTATATCGTAAAAATGATATGCACTGTTTGAGTACTTAAGAGTTTTAGTGGTAATATTACACCTTGTAGTGTAATGTAATCTGCCCACATCTTTAATAAAGAGTTTCTATTGGGTACTGAAAATCTTGAAAATCACACTCTCTGGTTCTCTCATATGTGTTCTAAGTAATTTTTGAAATTTATGATATAAGCTTATACGACATATATAGGACATAGGGGATTATGATTGAGACCTAGCTGGACATAGTTCTTGTCTATAGCTGAGAGCAAGAAACAGGGTAAGGGCCATGTCACGGAAGAGTGCCACTGATACTACAATCATTAATATAGTATTAATACTTGAAAATGAGAAATTGATTTAGTATTTGATCCGAACTGCTGTTCTATCTATGCGAAAGTTATCAATAACGAATGTTTTATTCTTCCTAAGCCAAAAGAAAAAAGACATGTGGAGTTCTCTCTTGATCTAGTGTTTAACTACACAACAGTTTCTTTTAGTCATAATCCGAAAGGGTTGGATAATTCACAAAATAAACCAACTAGTCACTGTTAACAATGATAACTTACAAGAATTAGAAGCTAACCTTGGGTAGCGTTTCAGAAAACGGTATAGCTAGGTACCTTCGATTTGTAGTTACTTTTCGTCCTCAGCTCATGGATCAATTAGAAAACGTCACACACAGAATATTCTCATGAATATGAAGATCATTTTCTAGCTCGGCTCCTTAAAAAAAAAATGGAAAAAAATGGTTTTGACCCCTTTAGGCTTAGTTGGCCTAATAACATGGGGCCGAATCTTTAACTGGATTATATAAATGCGTACCGTATTTTGTCTCCGTGTCAGTTTCTGAGCTAGTGATTGGTTTAACTGAACCAGTCAAATGTATATTAACCCGAGTTGAACTAAATTAGTATCTTTTAAAAGTATTAACCAATAATAATAAACTAATCAAAAAACGAAAAAAAAGTAAACTAATCAAATTATTCATGTAAGACTAGCGCACGTCACGGAATATAAAATAAAAGAGACAAGCGCACGTCGGGACTAAACTTTTGGTGGATTTGATTGGTTTGAATGATGATGAATTAAATTGGTTCAAACTCGGTTCGCTAAAATCGAAAATTATAAGTAGGAGTTTGAATTAATAATATTTAGGTATATGTTTGGTTTCTCTTTTATTATTGGTATAACCAACAAAAAAACCAGACATTTCACAATTATGTAATGATTAAAAAATAAAAAAGAATAGGGAGAGAGAAAGAGACGTGGAAGGTGAGTCTCTTCTTCTGTGTAGTAAATACAAAGACGATACGTAAAAGCGAACTTAATCCCATTTTGTTTTATTTAAAAAATATAAATAAATAAAAAAAAATCATTAATGAAGGTTTGTTTGAAAGAGCTTCCGTCTCTTAGGTCTTTAGGCTCTCTCTCTTATCCTCAAATCTTTCCCCTTTCTTGCTCCAAAACGTTTCCAAAGTCTTAATCAGATTCCTGCTTCAGGACACGCTAAATCACGTCTCTCTTAATTCGTTCTTCCAATTTTTCAAAAACACAAAAAAAATTGTTGCTTCATTTGTTCGATTCTAGGTACATAACACATCATCATCTTCTTCTTGTTCTTTAGCGATTCAGCTTAAGTATTTTTGTTCAGTTTGATTCGCTAATTCTTTCTTCTGGGTCTTGTAAATTCTTCTCCTTTCTTTCTTTGTCTGATCAAAAGCTTTGATTTTTGTTGTCAAGAAGAGAGTTTGCGTGTGGTTTGTTTCTCCTTTTAGATTCCATTTTCGTCTCTGATCGCAAAGGATTTGTTTAAAGTTTGCTACTTTTCTTGGAGATATCGAATTGGGATTTTACTATTCCATCGTAGGAAAGTTTGGTTTGATTGGAGACTTTGGTGAGAAGAGTTTCAACATTATGAGAAGGAACGGCGACGGTTCGCAAAAGCCGACGACTTCCGATGGAGTTATGTCGCGATCAGCCAAGAACTCGTTTCGTGCTTTGTCTAACTGCATTCGGGTCATTTCTTCTGGTGCTTCCACCGTTGCTCGCTCCGCCGCTTCCGCCGCTGTTAACCGTGACGCTGAGTCTCTTCACGATCAGGTACAAAGTTCCTTCCTTTTTTGGGAACCAATTTAGGAACTTTCTTGAACCAGTTTAGTTAAAGTTTAGAGCTTGGTGTAATAGGTGGCGTTGAATCTTTTTGAGGGGTTTAGCTTCATTTGGTTGATAGCTTTAAAAGATTGGACCTTTAGGTTTTGGGTTTCGAAGTTTATTGAAAAGTTGGATTCTTTTTGATGGTAAAGGTACTATGGGCGGGGTTTGATAAGCTAGAGAAAGAGGATGGCGATACTCGAAGAGTTCTTCTACTAGCATTTCACTCTGGGTTTCAAATTTGGGATGTTGAAGAAACAGATAACGTACATGTCATTGTTTCTGCGCATGATGGACAAGCATCTTTTTTGCAAATGCTACCGAACCCGATCATCTCGGAGGAATTAGACGATAGGTTCTCTGAGAGCCGTCCGCTCTTGGCTGTGTGTGGTGATAGTTCTTGGGAAGATAATTCCAATAGACAGAGTGCTTCTGACAACCCTGGAAGTGAAACCGTGGTAGTTCCTACAAACGTGCATTTCTACTCGTTAAAGTCTCAGTCTTATGTGCATACCATGAAGTGCCGGACTACCATCTATACGGTTAGGTGCAGTTCTCGGATTGTTGCTGTACTACTAGCAGCTCAGGTTCGAATTTGTCATTTCGTGTTGATTTTGTTTCCTGTGATTTGTCCCTTCTCAAAGTAACAACTAACAAGTGAAGTGACATAATTGACTTTGCAGATTCATTGCCTTGATGCTAAAACATTGGTAATGGAATACACGATTGTCACTAACTCCATCGCGTGTGGCTCCTTGGGTGTTGGATATGGTCCCCTTGCTGTTGGTCCACGATGGATTGCTTATAGCGGAAGTCGTATCGCTGACCCAAGTTCCACACTTTTCACTTCAGAATTTATCCCACTCTCATCTTCACCCACTGTTGCACAATTTGCAAGAGAATCGGGCAAGCAGATCGCTTCTGGGATCGTCACTATTGGAGACAAAGGGTACAGGTCATTCTCTAGGTACTGCTCAGAGGTTCTGCCCAATCCGTTTATTCCTGGTTTCAAAGGCATTGGAGTTACTAATGACAATCTGCAAGACGCGGATAGCGTAGGAATGGTAAACTCCAAATGTTCCTCAACTTGTGTTTGCTTTCAAGTTGATTTTCCATTGATCTGTGCTTTATACATATATCCGTGATGGTGTCTGCAGGTTATAGTCAAAGATATCATAAGCAAAAGCGTCATAGCGCAGTTTAAGGCACACAAGAGTCCGATTTCAGCTTTGTGCTTTGATCCAAGTGGCACGCTTTTGGTCACTGCTTCGATCCAAGGACACAATATTAATGTCTTTATGATAATGCCGAGAACCTCTACAACTAGTGCTGCGACCACAGCGTCTTTTGTGCATATGTTCAGGCTCCAGCGTGGTTTTACTAATGCGGTAAGCAGAGCCCTTCACTTTCGCGTATTAGGAAAATATGACGTTGTTTTATTAACACTAATGAGATTTTTCAGGTGATACAAGACATCAGTTTCAGCAATGATAGCAGTTTGATAGTGATTAGCTCTTCAAGAGGGACAAGTCATATGTTTGAGATTAATCCCGAGGGAGAGGAGAATGCTCCGGTTCCTCTGTCAGCGGTTACGAGGATAAGAAGCGGAAACATCGGCGGATGGATGGGAACAATGAGCGGAGCTGCAGCTGCTGCAGCTGGAATGGTTGGAGGCTCTCTTCCTGGTGCAACCGCATCAACTTTCTGTTACTGCGTTGAACAGAATAAGAACAACCAGTATGGTCCTACTGCTTCTGATAATACCTCGAAGATGAATCTTCTGGTGTTTGCTCCTTCTGGATGTATGACACAGTATGCGTTAAGGACAAATCCGGTTGGGGGTGGTCATGAGACTGCGGTGATGACGGGGTTTGATTTTGAGTCTAGTTCAGAGACTGAAGGAAAAGTAACGGTTCAGCCAATTCGAAGGTGGTTTATGATCCAGAATCAATCTAGAAGAGAGATGCAGGATCAACACAGTGACATATATGGAGGTGGAACAACTTCGGATTCTAAAAGTAAAGTGTTTCCCGAGATTGTTAGAAAGCAGACTGCTGAGGAATCTTGGAAAGTGACTAAGAAAGGAAAGGCCCGTGTGGAGGATAACCATCAGCTGTACATGTCTGAAGCAGAATTGCAAATGTATCGCCCGTCTCAGCTGCCGTTATGGGGAAGGCGAAATGTAAACTTTCCTTCTTTTTCCATGAGAGAGAATGATCTGGAAACTCGTAATGTGTTATGTGGATGTCTCTAACCACTTTGTATTTTGCACAAAACAGTTTAGGTTTCAAGAGTTGGTGTTGAATCGGGATGAAGAGAATAATGATGGAGGAGGGGAGATGGAGATGGAAGGAATCCAAACTCGAACGATTGAAGCAAGAACAAGAGGTTTGGTTCCAATCTGGGGTTTTCTTCACTCTCCAAAATCACAACCAGTGATGAAAGAGTGAGTTTCTGGAATCTGCTTAGTCTCAGTACTTTTTTTTTTTTTTCTTCTCTTGGTCTCTGTCACAGTTTATTGACACTAATATTATGCCACAGACCATTGCAGAGTCCAAGGAACACTACTACACAAGTTGATCAAGTGGCTCCTCTAGAGGGTCATGGAGCAGAGTCCGAGCTCGGAGTTGTACATAGCAAAGAAGAGAACCCGAGATCAGAAGAAGAGAGCTCGAGATCAGAAGAAGAGAGCTCGATATCAGAAGAAGAAACCCACAGCAAGCCTGTATATAGTGAAGAGGGTGTTGCAGAGGTGAAGAACCATACTGATGATGAGGATGAAGAGGAGTTGGATTAGAAGAAGGTGATGTTGTTTTTTTGGTTTATTTTTTTTCACCACAAACTCAGCCTCAAGTTCAACAACAGATAAACAAAAATTAACTGTGGAAAATTGTATAGAAAAGAAAATTGACATACCTTTAGTCTTTAGATGTAAATGGCAACATCCTTTTCTTTTGTTATGGAACTGGCCCCATTATATTGATTCATGAATTGTATTTTCTTAGGATGTAAACATAATAATAAAAAAAAAAAAGTTTAACACTTTTTGCTGCACCTTTATAATCAAGTTTGGAGAGGATCGAAGGGGTCTCCCACTTAAAAATGTACGTTTTCAAAGTAACGAACAACACAAAAGACTGTTACTAATGAACAGAACAGACGCAAACAAGAAAGAAAGTGGCCCTGCAGAGTATTGATCCATGAGCCGAGGATGAAAGGTAACTACACATCGAAGGTAAATACTCCCTCTAGGCCTCTACCGTTTTCTCATAACTTTTTTAATTTAGTTGTTGGCTATGATGCACGGAAGCGTTAAAGCACAAGCGATTCTCGCTTCAGAATCGGGTACGGAAACGGAAGCGCGTGGAAGCGTTCGGAAACGTGATGGAATCCCGATTCTTTAATATCTTTGTTTGGAAGCGAACTAGAAGCGAGTGCTTCCAATTTGGAAACGTGATTTTGTAAAATTGGAAGCGCAAAGAATCAAAAATATAACATAAACAAGTGTTTTATTATACATAAAAATGAAAAAGAAGAGGAGAAGTCTAGAAATAAAATATTAATCACAGACAAACTAAGGAGGTGTTATTGGATTAAGAATCCAGTGTATTTTAATGTAATTAAAATCATGAGTTTTTTTGTTAGATTTANTAGATTTGGTTGAAGTCTTTAATGGATTTAGAAATACTTCAGAATACCCGTTAAAAGTGTGGTATTTGTTTTACTCTTATTTTTGATAAAAGATTCTATTAAAATCCATCGTAACTGAAATCCAAAAAAATTAAGTAGATATTGAATAACAAGGGATTTTAATGTATTTCTAATTCTATTTGACAAATACTCAATCCAATAACACTGAATTTTACCCTGAATTTAAAATACGTTCAATTCAATTAAATTACACTATCCAATAACACCTCCTAAGTTTCAGTAGTGGATGTGTCTGCATCTTGAGAGAAAGCAGCAAACAAAAGGATGATGTGTCCTTTGTAATTTTTATTGGAATTGCTATTGCTATCGGCTTTTAATAAAACAATAAGGTTTTTATCTACTAAACTATAACTTTCTAATTTGTTTTTATACATTTTTAGTATAAAAAATATTAATTTGATTGTTTTTACTTTTTATTGACTTTGAACATATACATTTCAAAATAACTATATACGAAAAAGGTAAATATAATTATTTGAATTAATTCAAAGTTTTTTTAATAATATTATATGTATATATTATGCATAATATATATATATATATATA
>OVBI01001325.1:0-36777 GCA_900406495.1 Sisymbrium altissimum | reverse complement strand
AGAGATTATTAATTTATCGAGTATTAATTTATAGAGGTTATACTGTATATAATAATAATAATTAACTTTGAAGTGTTTATATTTAGCATTTTCTCAATCCCTCTTGCATTTGTCCCATGACGGATCTATTCCGTTATAAAGCTGTTATGCGTGATGCTTGAAATTTGTGTGTATTGTCCATATATATTACGTAGCACATCTTTTATTTCATATAACATATATATTCTTATGCTTCGATATATAAGTGGTTTTTTGTTTTTTTGTGTGCACCATATAAGTAGTTATGTTCACTATTCAGTTATAGTTTTATTCTTGCGCTACTATTTGTTTATTTAGCATTAATCATATTTGTTCTGCTTGTTTCATTTGATCGTCTTGCTTTACATTATCGATCCGTTCTACTATCACCATTCAATTGTTTATTATTATTATTTCGCTTTTAATAATTCTTTAACCAACTATTATTTTAAAATTATAACCATTAGACTCTACCTATACTGCAATATAAAAGATGTAAAATAAATTTAAGTTTATAAAAGATAAATTATAAAAATATCAGATTTTATGTTTCGTTTTCTAAAACTACTACAAAAGTTCAATGAATACTAAAAACTTTGATTTTATGAAGGATTTTAAAAGTGCCATAAAAAAAGTTATAGAAATGATAAATGATTTAGGAATTCTTACTAAACGTTTATGAATCCTTTCTAAAAAAAAAAAAAAAAAATTTGTTAGAGCTGTCTAGTATTTTTGGAACTACACTTATTTTGTGCTATTTTAAGTTTATCTTAAAAAATTGGTGTTCATTTTTTTTATGGGGTGAGTGGATGATACATGAGCTGAATATCTCCTAATTGTCATCACAACAGTCACCAAATCGAGTATTAACACTGCGAATCTCTATCTGGCTAGAATGGTTCACTGATGTTTATTGAAAGGTATCATATACCATATGAGTATCTGAATATATAATTTAAACTCGGAATGAAAATAATGATCTCTATCCTTTATCTTATGACACTTCGAATTACCAAACAAAAGGCGAGGAGAGGTGGGGGAAGCACGTGATGGTATGATCATAACTAGAAATGAAATAAATTGNTGATGGTATGATCATAACTAGAAATGAAATAAATTGAGTCCCACACGATATCTTCCTTAACCCATCTTTTTTAACATTAATCTTTTGTTTTCATCTTTTTTTTCCATTTATTCCCTCAGTAATCATTTTCTATTGATTTGCTTTTTCTTTTTATTTAATTATTATTGGTTCATATATATATTAATTGCTCTCGTTATATTCTAAGCTACATTTTGTAACACTTTAAAAAATTTCGATATAATAACGGTGGATGCGAAAGGCTTACAAGTATATATAGATTTAATTATTTGTATCATGAAAATATTATTGATTTCAAGTTCTTTTCATTTTCTTATAGTTAAGCATCTTTATAAGTAAGTAATTAATATAAAATTGATGATTTACCCAAAAGTGATTTTCTATTGCCGTGAAAATGAAAACAAAACATGAAAAAACCGCATTACGTAACGAAAAATTACTGTAAGAACTTTGTTGGAGCAAATCAACGAAATATCCAACTGTTCAAAAAGAAATTAGTATGGGGCAAGCTCTAACAACCTGAACCGCATAATAAAGTCACTTTTTCTTATATTAGTTTTTAATCAATGTTTACTATATACTTGTAACAGAATAACGTTAGAATAAAAAAAAAAATCGTTAGAATCTCAATACTACTATTGAAAAATCATTAGAATCTCAATACTATACTATTGAAAAATCATTTATTTGCGTAGGTGGTTCTAGATGAATATGCTTATCCCTCTGGTTTGGTTATCAATGGCGCAAAGTCTAGTATCTATGTGGCAAGTCGAGCGCAAGAGAATCTGACATTAGCGGTTAATGAAGCACAAAGCAGGCATTCCCCTAGGAACTCTACCATTTCGCAATTTGGAGTTTTTGCTCGCAAAAACATTCATGTCTCATGATCATGTGCTTTTGGTCGATAAAATTCGAATGCGTCATCTTTCATGGACAAATAAATACCTATTTTATGCAGAATATCTTCAATTAATAACCTCGATCACCATAAGTTATATTAATTTTAGCTATCCTGTTTAATTTTCTGTCTTTCGTAGCGATGTTTTGATAAGTTTCTATGATACTTTCTTATGGCTAGATTCTCCAAATGCTAAAAATAACGTAAATGTATTTTGGGTAGATGTATGCTATCCAAAAGCGGAAATTTGGGTATTAAGAGATTATGAAAAGCTTCTTGACGCTTTTGGTGATTATTCTCTATTTTGAATTTTTTTCAGGCTACTTGATCAGCAGAAGCATCTTATAGATAATCATTCGTTATGGGATGTCCAAATCACCGTGGCTTTTGACTTTGGCGTTAGTTATCAAAATTAGGAAACATTGTAACAATTTCATCCGAATAGAGATTGATAATAGGCATTTTTCTTCGGTGTTGATGATTGCACATACTCGGGACGACGTTTGACGGAACATACCTGGATGCTCGAGTCCCTGTATACTTGGCATTCTATTTACTTTATTGGTCCCTACAGCCGTTTTTGGATTTTAGTTGGGGAATTTGTCGGATACGGGTTCCTCAACTTCAGCATGTATTTGATATTGATCAAATTAACACCGATCCCAAGCACTTGAATGATGCGAAAAAAGTTATTTGGTTGTATGATACAGATATGTATCGAGAAACTTTTTCATCTGCTGCAACTTATGAACACTTCATCGACAAACAGCAGGTACAACATTGCATTTCATCGACAAAGCGGTCCGTAATAGGCTACTTTCCCTTCGATCAGCGGAAGAGATACCCTCGATGATGGCCTGATCACCTGGTTCGAGACTCGACCTCAACAATTGTAACTCCACTTCACGGAGTTTTTTTAATACCATTCTTTTTTTCTTTCATTATTTAATTTATTTTAGGATCAACAAACTTTTTCTTCCAGAGTAGCACTTGATGTAACTAAAGGCTTTTGATTGAATAAAATTTAACATTCATTAAAAAAAAGAACTTATGAACACTTCGTCACCACAAGTCTTAACTTATTTGGAGCAGAGTGGAGTGGTTATTTCATTGCATTTCGTGATTATAATTTATTATATGGTTGGCCGTCTCAGATCGTCTTTCAACAAAAAATCGTATGCGAATATAAGAATATACAAAAGCATGCATGCATAGTTTTTTTTTTTTGGTACGAATGTTAAATCATGCATGCATAGTTTGTGGTGAACCAAATGAAAAAATAATTATCTTTTATAGATTGTCCTTCTCTTTTACGGTCTGGTTCGGCGGAACTATTTTTTTATCTCATATCGTCCCAGATTGGATGAACACTATGGATTACTTCACAAAGACAAATTTTGCAAGAGAGAATCAAATATTGGCGGAACTATGTTAAAAAAAATATATATTTATATGGTAAGTGATAACCATTGGAAGAATAACAAAAATGAAAAAAAACATAATAATAGAAATATAGAAAAATATTTGTTTTATTATTTTTTCAAATTTGATAAATAATATTTATATTTTATAATTCTTTACAAAATAAAAGAATAAACATGAATTATATGTAATAAAATATAAATTATATTATTGTTGATCACCAGTTTAAATGTTTAGATTCTAATGTTATTAGTTTATGCATTTTTAACATTTTTATTAAAATATAATATTATTGATTTGATGATTTCTTAATTCCACACAAAATCTATTGTTGTTCAAAAAATTTGGTTTTTAAAGATTTTATAGTTCTATTAAAATTTAGTGTTACTAGGAGTTGAATTTTAAACAATTTAAGTTATTAAAAAAAATTGGACAATATTGTATACATTAGTAAGATTTTTAAAATTATTATAAATTATTTTAAAAGTTTTTTTAGATATATATAACTCTTTACAACTCTCTTCAGATTTAACAAATCTCTCAATTTTTAAAATTAACAAATTCTTTATAAATTCAAATTCCATTAAAACCTCCTTAGATTTTGGAACTCATGTAAAACCAAAAATTAAATGCTAAAAACTCAACAAAAAGCTACAGCTCTCATTAATGGTATGACTTTTAGGGGGAAGAGGATATCAAGAGATTAATTTGTGTAGAGTTTGTAAATTTTAAAATTTTATAAACTTTTTAAAGTTTGTGGTTCTACATAGATTTTATATCAATTTTATATTAATTTTTATGGATAAATATAAATTTTCACAGATTTTTATTAATCTTACTAAACTTAAATTCGTACAGTAAATATATAATTAGTGTTAAATTAAAAGTTTTCAAAATATAAAATTTTCCAATAATTTCGTACAGTAATTTTTTTGTTTTAAGTGTTTATTTTATAAAGAAAATTAAATTAATATATGATAATTGTATTACTATCATGAATAATATATTAATTGTGATTATATTATTTTTATATTAATTTAATCAATAACTTTTTTGTTTCTAAAAGAATCTTTTATATTAAGAAAAAGTATAGATAAGTTTTTTTTTCATAAAAACACCATCTAAGTGGGCAATATAAATTAAATTAAAATGGATCCTTATCTTCATATACAAAAATCAAGTAGTCTAATGTCGACGATAGGTCCAACAAAAGCCCAATTAAAGAACTGGCCCTTTCATTGAATCAGCACACGCAAAATAAAAGTTAAGTAACACGCATACCATTCTTTTTAAAGAGTTGTCCTCTCTTTTTTTTTGGACAATTGTCTGCATTTGTTTTAATTTTTTTGACTTAATATTTTGAGGGTAGGATATGAATGGTTGTGCTTTAAAGAAACAAAAAAAGAAGCCAAATTATATTATTGAGTACAAAAATGTATAACAAAACTGAGAAAATAGTATTCAGTTTTTTTCTTTAATAATACTTTTAGTAATAGTATTGTGTAATAGCTAAATATGATTGATGAATAATAACTTAGGTTTCAATTGATGACTACATTTTAATAAAATAATATATGATGAATTTATTATTTCTTAAATTTTATATCAATTGAGAAAAAAATTTTACCAAATTTTGGACACATGGGTTCTATTTTATTAATCAAATTTCCTCATAATAAAAAGATTAATGAATAAATATTTTCTTCCTCAAAATTTGATGAGAAACAAATAGGAACGATATTTTTTATTTTTTTGTTTCATATTTTCATGTTTTTTTGATCGATTCATATTTTCATGTTTTCTAATGAATTTTATCCAAATTTTTTTCAATTCCTTTTTTTTTCATTAAGTGATCACTAATTGAAGTTTTAAAAGATTTTAGAAAATAAACTAAAATTTTGCTGGGTATTAAATTCTATATCCAATCAGCCTTCTAATTAAGTATTTAAAATAGTAAACAAACTTATATTTATATTAGTTTTCTAAAGTGAAATGTTTCAGAATTTTTTTCGTTTACACGTACTCTTTGTTAATCTCGTTTAAAGTGATAATTTTTTCTACCATTATATAACCGTCGAATCCATGCTTTTTCTACCATAGCTAGTTCGCTGCCAAAACAATATAACATGCTCAACATTGCACAGTACTAGTCCTGCATAGAGATAAAATATTGGGATAGACTGGATACATAATTTTAAAAGAAAAATATAAAATATTTAAAAGAATACATTTTTTTTTTCAACAGAAGAATACATATAGTTTATATATTTAAATAAAAGATAAAATAACAAAACACATCAAACAAATAGATTATGTATAAATAAACCAGCTGAACTAATGTGAAATATAGATATTCAAAAGTAAACTGTTTCAATTGATTATTTTTTTCCAAACATAAATAATTGTTATAACAAACAAAAAAATTATGCAGCTATTTGATTTATTTTGTATATTAAATTTTTTTATAAATTTTTTGAATGGCCTCGTAACTCTCAGACCACACCCCTTGACATCACATCTAAAACCACCATAGTCACTGCCATGCTTGGCCCCACGTTATCAACGTTACCGTCATAGTTGATGTATCTTTCAGATAGATAATCTTTTGAAAAATAAAGAGTTTTTAAGGTTTTTTTTTAACGAAAAATTTAAGGTTTTTTTTTAACGAAAAATTTAAGGTTTTCTGTTTTGAACGAAAATTTTTAAGGTTTTTTTTTGGAACGAAAATATTAAGGTTTCTTTTTGTAGACTTTCTTTTGTTATATTCTTATGAATTAATGTCCACATCGTATATTTACTTTATAGTCATTATATTGATTGCAGCTGCGCTGAGTTTTTTTTTTTTTTTACTGTAGTTGCGCTGAGTTTGGTGCGAGTCGTGCGACCGATATTGCATAGTTGATATTGGAGTTTTTATTAATGTATTTTAATACGATCCAACCATATGGATTTGCTAGAAGTCAGATTGCAGTTACTCCAAAAGCATTAACAGCTGATATTGAGGTTTGCTCTATCATCTTGCTGAAAAACATCCAATATTTTGAGTGCATCAGAAACTAAAAATGAAAAAAAAAAATTTAAACTCCCAGATATCAAAGAAAAAGTTTGGCTACATCATACTATGTTTTCGTCACATAAATACTCATTTTTTTAAACAACAAATTTGAACCAACTTTAACCAAATATTCAAAAATAGTTGACGCTAGTCTACGAAAAATTAATCAATTCCCAAATGTAACATTGAAGTCGAACACATTTTGGTGGTATTGGACTTTTCAAATTAAACATGTTCTAATCTACACTAATCAAGTTCTAAAATAACAGACAATAAATACTATTACTGTTTATTAGATGGCGTTTTATAGTTCTACAGACAGAAGATTACACAAATAAATAAAAAATTATATCCGGGAGGAAATCCATGTAGATACTTTACTAAAGAAACGATCATCTGACATGAGTGACATCTTCATATATTTCTTTTCTAGTTGGATTTTTTTTCCCTTCCAGAGAAGATCCAACATAGATAACACCATCATCTATTGGATCAAAAAAAGGACGACCACAATCTTGGTTTCTCGTTAACTAAAACCTGCACGTTAGATAAATTAAAGATTTTAAATTCATAATTTAACATAAGGTACAAATTAAATTGATATAAGATGAAAAAATTATGTAATTAAGAATGAAAAATGCAAAGAGTAGAGAACCACATGCCCTTCACCATAGGAGAGAACCACATGACCTTTACCATAGAAGAGAACCACATGACTCTTACAAAAGAGTGCCCCTAGGCCCTCCCACCTTCCATCATTTCATTGCTTTTCTTTTTTGTTTTGTTTTTATCTCAAAAGGAAACAGTTCGCTTGGTTTTATTATTGTGCTTCTAGTGTGGTCTTTTTCGCCAAGCCAAATTCACTTATTATGTGTATATTATTGACAGTTCATATCTCTGCAATTTGAAAAACCAACAGGGGTGACTACGTTCTTGTGTAGTTGTGTTACGTACTGAAAACATATTCTTAAATAATAACCAATAAATCAAGTGGTACTTAGTGGTAAAATACTCGATGACAAGCTGTAAATTTGCTTTTTCCTTAACTCAATTTTCACTAAGAACACTTTTGTATCTACATAGGCTTTTCAAAAGCTATATTTACCCTATGAAAAGCTAGTCGAATTTTGGTTTGAAACCTCTTAATTATTGTTTTTTTTTATAGAAATAACCAATAATTGATAGGAGTATATATAGTTCATGTTTGTTGTAACATTTATTTTACGGCAGTTTATGTACGTGTAACTAAAGTTGTAAAAAGTTTATGTAGAAATGAAGCATAAATTAACTTGAATTTTTTCCTTTTAAAAATGTTAAATATCTACTGAAATAAAATTTCAGGTACCTATGGAAGCTGTCATAATTGATATATCAAACGACAAGGTCCCTCTGTCTTATGTTTTTCCTGTTTTCTCCGCATCATTTACGAAGTATTTAGTTCAGATAGTAATAATCACGAAAATGAAAAAAAAAAAAGTTTTAAAAAATTCTTTGACTGATGAATAGAGAAAAGTGATCGGGATTCCCAAAATCAGTGGTAATTTATTACTTTTTCCATTTGTTGCCGTGAAAATGATAAAGGAAAATTTTAGTTTGTAAAAGAATTGAGGACTTCCATTCATAGTTGTGAACGGAAGCTCATGTATTTGAACATATCTACAGAAACATACGTTCTAATTTGTTGTTAAACGATATTTTCTTTTTTATTGTTTATAATCCTATTTTTGGTACTATTTAAAAATAATACCTAACATACGCATGCGAGACATTATCCTTTTCGAAAAGGAATTGAGATAACAAGTACTGACTGCACAACTGAAATCAGTGATCCCTCGTTGGGGTCGTTAAATCCCTTTCGAAAACAGGAAATTATTTATTTTCTTATTTATGAAGAAAATATTATCTTTTTACGTGTTTGAAAAGGCAAAATCTAAAAATAAAAGCTTCTTCGATTTTTATTTTTGGAGTGAGTAGCTGTTTCCCACGTTTGGCTTTTAAAGCTACATGGTCCCAAAAGAATGGCTAAAGTTCTCTATAACAGTATTACCTCAACTAATGGATTGAAAACGTCGCTTTCCTTTTATGTTTTTATTTCAATATTATTAATTCAGTGACCAATGATCACGAACTGAACACAGACAAACTTTTTAATTAAATATACGTACGGACCATACAATGATACGGTGTAATACAATATAAACTCTATAAATTAATATTCGAAGAATTAATAATCACTATAAATTAATAAATTTTTCTAGTCCCAAGTTAAGTTAGTGTAAAATTTAATAAAATTTAATAAAATAATAAGATAATAATTTTTTGAAACTCCTTTGTAAATATATGGTCCCAATAAAATTATAAATTAATAATTATAAAAATATATATTATATATATACGTAAAATAGCATACTAAAATATGAGTATGATATTTTTTTATTTAAACTAAATAGTTTCTTAATATTTTATCTTTACTTTTATTTATTGTATCAAAATTTTAGCGATGGTTATCTTATAGATTTGAATTCAAAACATATAAAGATTTTTAGACACGATGAATTTTGTATTCCTGAATGCTTTCAAATATATTGTCATATCATTTTTACTTTAATTATTGCTGACTGTAATAATTATTTTTTATATATTTTGAACTTTTGAACATATATCATTTTTACATAAATACTTAATATATGTTATTAAAATCTATTGTAGTGCGATAAATAATTTCGTATTCATTATTTAAGGTTTGTATATGTTTTATTAGGAGATTCATTTAAATTTCTTAGAATAACATTATTTTCAAAGAAAAAATTAAAAAATATTATGGATTAAACGTATTTTCTATAAATTAAAATTAATTAATTAATAACTCTCTAAATTAATAAATTTTTAAAGTCCCAACATTATTAATTTATATAGGTTTTACTGTATAATCCAGTCGACTACATTTATTGTTGAACAAAAAAAGATTACATTTCTTAATTACTTCGTATATTTGTTACTTACTTCATTTCCCTACCAAAACTACTAAATTAATGATATCAGCCTATATATATATATATATATATATATATTTAGAACTCAATATTTACAAGTGGAAATTTTAAGTTTTGATGTATATCTTCTCTCTATTTTTTTTTTTTTGTGAAAAGGAGTTTATATGTATATTTTGTTCCTTTCAATTATCAATACACATTTACACAGAGGGGAACTGGGAAGTGTATCCAAAACTCAGATTTCTGATGAAATTTCCTATGTCTGCTATATAATAACGGTACTAATGAGTCCTAATTTTACGTCCGGATTCATAATCAGTAGTGGATTTGAGAACGAAACCATAATATTTGGCGTGAAGAAATGTTTAACCACAAAATAAAGGTAACTCACATTATTCGTATAAAATTTCGTGTGATGTGGTGATAAATATAATAAAAAATATATTCGTATAAAATTTCGCGACCGTAACAAAACAAGAGTAGCAGCATGAAGGAGCAAATAAATTGTCGAAAATGCTAGAGGCACAGAACTGAGGTATTAATTAAGTGGATGATAGGCAAATGAATCCCCAAAAACTAACACATCGAGAAAAAAATGTAAAATAACTAAATAAAGAATGTCACTAGAAAAGTTCACAAAAAAAAAAAATAATGTGAAACAAATTGTTTTGCGAAAAGATATTCAAGAAAATGATTAAAAAACTGCAAAATTTTACAAATGCAAGAATAGTAAGAAGGATCAAAGCCATCTGAAATTCTGAATGGTCGGATGATATTCGATGAGGAAATTGTGGTTTATGAAAGGATTACGATGGGTTTTGGTTTGCGAGATAAACTAATAAAATGTAGCTGACATGTTTAAGACCAAAGAGAGAACCACTCAGTATTTTTTTGCTTCCAACTATATATAATAGAATAATAGATGGATGCTTAGAACTTCTAAGTTAGAGGAGCCAATACATAGAGAACATTCTGAAATGAGATTTGTTAATTAAGGTTTTCATTGTTCACAGAGATCGGCCAAATACTTCATAAAGAACCAACCATGCATATGTGATTACAAAGGTTGGAAAACATACATGGAAAGACGATGCTTGCACCAACTGGTTTTGGCCCAAGGGCATTAAAATAACTATAAGGAACCAAAACTAATCAAGTGAAAGATTATTGCGGGACCATCTAAGTTGGTTGACATATAGAATCATGAACGAGGGGATCTTTGGTTTGCTAGAATCAAGGACTCCTCTATATTACAATCCAAACTGGTGTTTACTAAATTTTCGGCGTGCAGCTTTATTTCCCAAATACTATGGGTGATTGGTCTCGGTTTTTAGCTGAATAGTGAATTATAACATGGGAATCTATAAACACGTATTGGCCTGCTTAGGTGATTTTCCAAGTATATGGTGTGATTACTATGGTTCTGGAAACTCCTCATCTAGCCCAGTGTCAAGATCGAAGGATGATGAAATAACGCGTGTCCAGGCCGACGACAGATGAAATTTTACATTAGATATGTATAGACAGTAAACCTATAAATTCGTGTGATAAACATCATAATACGATATATCAGGTATTGTTACGTTGAAGAATTAGTCGCAGAACTTGAAACGCCGTTCAACTATTCCAATCACAAATTCAGCCTTAGTAAACGATCATCAAACTGAGATCCAAACTGGTGAACTTTACGTTAGAAGGCCACCAAGAGGCACAATGAGAATCAATTTGTTTTAATACGTACCAAAACAAAAAAGGAAGATGAATGAAGAGAATCAAGTCGATAATAAGAAGTTACTTGTTTGTTTTAAAAATGAAAATATAGAAAAGGGAAACGAGAATATGTGAGAGATGGTAAGAGACGAACAATAATAGAACAACAATAAAAGTGGCATCTTTAGCAAAAACTGAAACCAACAAAAGTGGCAAACAAATAGGACCTACGTCGAAAATAACTCGTGATGTTACAATATCCTTTCATTTTCTCAATGATCAACAATAATGTCTATTCTTTCCCGCTTCACTATTTCTACAGTACCCATGATACAATTGTTCTTTTTTTTTCTCTTGAATTTGCATTTGTATTTGCATTTCCTTTTCAGAAAACTAGATTTTTAAGTTTTAAATTGTTTGGTATGTTTAATTATTATATTTGATATAAACCAAATATTTTAACATATATTCATATATATTTACACATAATACCAAAAAATCTCAATAATATTATTTGAAAAATCATTTTTACGATAATTTTGAACACAGATACCATTAATGAAATAAAAGTACTATATTGCCATTATTAACATTTTTCTTTTTATTTCCTTTCTTTAGAAATCTCTTTTTAATTATTTTTAAATAACAAAAAATAAAATATTATATTATGCTAATATTAAAAACAAATTCTAAAGAAAATTTCTTATTTTCCTTTATGTATTAATATTTCAAGCTATATTATAATTAATATCTATATAATCTTTTAAATATCTCTTAACCAAAATAAACTAAATAAACTAAATAATTTTCCTAAATGTTTTTTAGTTCTACAACATATATAAAATAAATATAGTCATAAAATTAAAATAATTAACTTTATAGATACTAAATTTATTTTTGATTAAATCTGACTAAATTCTTCTATTTTAGTTAAACAAAAATATCTTATATCAAAATCCAAGTTAAGCTATAAAATCTTCAGAAGTTTGGATTTTTTTTACTATTAAAAACATCTATACGTAATCATATATTATGAAAATCACATTAAATAATTCTAAATTCTAACCTATACCCACAAAATAAATCATAAAATTATTAATTCATTACATAAATAATTAATTAGCATTTAAACACTTAAATTATTAATGCACTATAAAATAATAATGTAAATGTTAAACCATTAATTCATGATGAAATAGTTAGTTAAACTTGATTAAAAATCAAGCTTAATTAAATCAAATAAAAATGTTGATAAATAAAATCGATAAAACTTTTATAGCTTATTCTTTTTTATAATCAATCAAACAAAGACTGAAAGACCAAAAATTAATCAAATTATAACCTAAATTATAAAATCTGACTAAATAATTTCAAGTTCTTAAAATTATTATCTCTGAACATCATGATGCTGAAAACCATCTATTATTAATTCAAAAAGTTTTAAATTTTTTTTCTTCAAGTGGGATTCCTTTTAGCTTATAATTTTCTTAAGACATTTAGTTCATCCCGTCCGATCCGTCTCTCCACATTGGATCTTTCGTTTTATCCAATTCTATATTAATAATTACTCCATTTCGTTTTGTTTAGCGATATATAATTGAATATGCAAGATATAATTATATAAATTTAAGTTATTTCATCCAGTACCAAAAGCATTTCCCCAAACCGACGTACTTCAGCAAAGCAATATATATATTGCTTTGCAATCTATTGCTTTGCAATCATTGCTCTTATTAAAAATTATATAATTACGAGCTGGCTGTAACAAATTAATCTATTTAAAATTCAATAACTTGTTTACCAAAATATCTATTAACATTATATATAGAGAGGAGTATAGCTCGTAAACTCACCACCACCAGAAAATTCATGTCTCTTGGCTCTCAATCATAAGCTTCTTTGTCCTGATCTTAGTAATTATAATATTTCAAGAATATAAAGAAGGCAAAATTTGAAGTCTACGTGAAAAAACATGAAAACACCTAGAAGCTCTGTGGGTAAGACCCAAGAGCGTTTCTCGATTAGTCTCATATTCAGATGCATCAGAGTTCTCATCAACAGATCTATTTCTTTCCTATCTTATTAGAAAAAATTCCTTTGAAATTTTACTTTCATCAAGTATATTTTTCTACATTATTGATTTTCTTGGGTGCTATTGAGAGGTTATATGAAATTTTACCCATTAGTGTTCATACATATCGGAGAAAAAAATGTCAAGAAAGCCGTGTTGTGTCGGAGAAGGGCTGAAGAAAGGGGCATGGACCACCGAGGAAGACAAAAAACTCATCTCTTACATCTACGAACACGGGGAAGGAGGCTGGCGCGACATTCCCCAAAAAGCTGGTTATATATCTAGTAAACTTTATACATGTTTATTTCGTATTTGTTGTATGAAATTGTTATGATGAATATGGTGTTTAATCAGGGTTGAAAAGGTGTGGAAAGAGTTGTAGACTGCGATGGACTAACTACCTAAAACCTGAGATCAAAAGAGGCGAGTTTAGTTCAGAGGAGGAACAAATTATCATCATGCTTCATGCTTCTCGTGGCAACAAGTGCGTTTATATGTTTATATGTGTGTGTATGCATGGTTCCTCGAGTATAATGAATAATGAAATGCATGAATAGGCTTCATATTACTTTAACGATATGATCATTATTTTAATATTACCTCGTCCGTGAAAAAGCATATAAGAAAAAAGAGAATCATACTAATATCGTCTTTGATCTCTCAATCTCTCTTCTTGCCTTTAGGTGGTCGGTCATAGCGAGACATTTACCTAGAAGAACAGACAACGAGATCAAGAATTACTGGAACACGCATCTAAAAAAACGTTTGGTTGAACAGGGTATCGATCCGGTGACTCACGAGCCAGTAGCTTCTAATTCCAACCCTAACGTCACCACGCCACCGGAGAATTTGGATTCCCTAGATGCATCTAGTTCCGATAAGCAATACTCCCGGTCGAGCTCAATGCCTTCCCTGTCTCGTCTTCCCTCCCGTTTCAACAAGGTCTCCGAGGTGTCCGAGTTTACCAACAATGATGGGACACCGATTCAAAACTGTTCGTTAAGTCGCAAGAAACGTTTTAATAAATCAAGTTCTACATCAAGGCTTTTGAACAAAGTTGCGGCTAAGGCCACTTCCATAAAAGAAATATTGTCGGCTTCCATGGAAGGTAGTTTGAGTGCTAATACAATATCATATGCAAGCTTTTCCAATGGCTTCTCTGAACAGATTCGCAATGAAGAGGATAGTTCTAATGCAATGTTGACAAATACTCTAGCCGAATTCGACCCCTTCCGCCAATCATCGTTGTACCCTGAGCATGAGATCAATGCTACATCGGATCTCGGTATGGATCAGGGTTGCGATTTCTCGCAATTTCTCGAAAAATTCGGGGGGGACGACCACAACGAGGAGAACAATATGAACGTCAGTTATGGTAATGATGTTCTTATGTCCGATGTGTCCCAAGAAGTCTCATCAACTAGCGTTGATGAACAAGACAATATGATTGGAAATTTCGAGGGTTGGTCAAAATATCTTCTTGACCATGCTGATATTATATATGACACGGACGCTGATTCCCTCGAAAAGCATTTCATATGAATCTTCATTTCCAAACAGAAAGGTTTAGAAGTGTTTGAAACTTGCCTGAACGAGAAGTTATGTATGTATGTATGTGTTATTTGGATTTTTTAGTATCTGTCCAAGATCGCATGGTTATTATTCCCAAGTTTAGGAATTATATGATTTTAAATAAAGGCTAATCTTAGGTTCCCGCAAGAAGTAAAAATAAATAAAGGATTAGGATTAGGGTTTATCTCTGCCATTGAAAACCATGCATGTAAGTTGTAATCTCGCGGATCAATTTGTAATTGATTTGCGCGGGCCACGATGTTTATAATATTTATAATAATCAAGTTTGTCTTATTTATAATACTATATTTCATAACAATCATTTTTATTACATTCATTATAATAATTGTTTTTTGGTTAAAAGTTGAAGTCCATATAGTCATCAATCATACTTTGTTAGTCTGTTTATTTTTGGGTTTTCATGCTCCTCCTTATGATTAAATCACTTAGTGTTTCCAACTTTCGATGCCATGAAGGTGGTGGTAACTTTCGTTGGATTTCAACCGACCAACAGCATTTTTTTCTTTCCGATTTATTGTAGATAAGAAATTTTCAAAATAATGATAAAATAAATTTTATAAAAAACTAAAAAGAAAAAGATGTTCCAAGAAAAGTGTATAACTAAATGTGGTCCATAAACAATTTAATTGAAAGCTAAAGATCAAGAAGTGAAGCAGATAATTTACCCGACAGACATTGTCTTTAAACAAATCGAATCTTAATAATAATCTTTTAATTATAATATAAAAGTATTGATGTGCCAAAAATTGAAGAGTATTACTGTTTTATCAAAAGCATCCGATTGGTTTTGATTCTTCGATTTGTTAATCCACTTTTATGGATATGATTTTTCTATCTCCTTAACTGTGTCTTATTTCAATAAGTTTCTATATTTTATTTTTATTTTATTTTAATGAAAATATTTTGATCTTTAAAAAAATACGATTAAATGGATTTGAAAAGTGGATTTTATGGATATAAAGAAACTATAAAAAAAAGTAACAGCTGAGATGAAAGAATTTTCTTTAAAAAAAATTTTAGTTTATTTTTTTAAAAAAAATCTAGTTTTTTTTTTTTTTAACAATTCATCATAAACGAAATAATAGATATTTATAAAATTTATATGGTGAAATTGGATTTTCATTAATGAACGTAAAGCCGTTAATTTTATTTTCCTAAAATATCGTAGGACCAATTGGTTTTTAATCTAATCTATTTAGTCAAAAAATTTCAAATATATATATATATATTCATATTTTATAAAAGTTGTTTATTTAGTTTTGCCGGTGGGAGTTCGCAAGTGAAAACAAATCTGGAAAAGCTTAAAGTAAAACCCGTTGTTTATCTGAAATTTTAAATAAACAATGATTGAAACTTTGTTTGTCCTCACTCTTTTTATATTGTGAATATTATTGAATATGTGATAGAATAGTTTCTTTCACCTTAATAAGTTACTGCTATAGATTGGGGGTGCTTTTCTTTGTTTTGTGGGCGCATTTAATCTAAACTCTAAAAGTAAGATAAATAATTTTACCGGTAATCTGGCAAAAAATAGTGTGAGAAAAAAAAGGACTGAAGTAAAGTATCTACAAAATGAGGATAGAAAATCAGGTGATATACTGATATTGTTAAGTTGGGCTCTAGCTCTACTGTTTTAGAATACCGAATCGAACCCATTACGCCATTACAATTACATACATCGATGCACAAAAATAGTTAAGCCCAATAGGAATGGGATATACAGAGTACTTTAGAAGCCTAGGAGAGAATTGGGGTAACGAAGAATGCGGAGAGCCGTTGGATTATTTCAACCCGTTAATAAATGGTAACCACTTTGTAAATGTAATTTGAATTTGTTTCACTTTTACGAGGTGATGTGAATCAGTTAAATAATGCAATTACCACAAAAATATTGGGAACAATCGTTATTTGACCAACGATTTGAATCTTCTCTCTCTCTCTATAAATACTTATTGTTCAATCAGTACCTTACAGTCTTATATCTTCAAGTTCTTGAACAAAATCTCATCTGCAAAATGAGTGGAAAGAGCGGCAGTAGCGGTGGAGGAAAGAGCGGCGGCGGCGGCGGTGGAGGAGGAAAGAGCGGTGGCGATGGAGGAGGTAATATGGTAGCACCGGGGTCAAAAGGTGGTGCTTACATCTCGAGAGCTGGATTCGAGAGTAACCCTCAAGTGTACTTTAGTAATTTGCATGGTAGTGGACAGAGCAAGAAGTGAATTTGTGTGGGTGGGTTGTTACTAAGTTACTACAAGTGTACAACCATGAATCCTTTTCTTGTCTAATTAAATAAAATGAAGTTTAAATAAAGTATTAAATAAAAAATGAGATTTTGAGCATTATAATTTGGTTATTTCTTTGTAACACTCTTCTTGACAAATCTCGTCTGTCGTCATGACATGTGTGACGGGAAAATATGTAAACATGGCCTACAAGGGAACAAGGTAATGCTTGTCTGGAGTAATATGGGTCCAAAAATATAAAAGCATAAGAATTGTCATAATCTGAACTTATACATTTCTTTACGAATATGCCTCTCTTGATATACTATTTTGCAATATTCCGACAAATGTACAAGTCAGCAACACAGAGCCAACCGTTTGAGATAAGCTGCATTGGATCATCGTAAGAAGAAGAAGAAGGCGTTGCCCACGAGACCGTAATCACACGTGGCGGAAAAACAGATTTTTTCTAGATTTTCTCCATTTTTTTTTTTATCTCTTTTCCCGGAAAAAAAAACCAAATTTTCTTGTTGGGTTGAGAGGGGAAGGAAGAGGAAAAAAGAAAGAAGGATTTGGGTGTTTCTCTCACTACCTAAACTTTGAATCTTTGTCTTAAAACAAAAAAAAAGAAGAAGAATAGAATCTAAAGGATTCGGGGCATGTCGACCTCATCCGCTTCGTTATGTTGTTCATCAACGCAGGTCAATGGATTCGGTCTTAGGCCTCAAAGGTCGCTTCTTTACCAACCCAATTCCTTTTCCTTCTCCAGGTCTATCAATATTCTCCACTCTCTCTCTCTCTCTCTCTCTCTTTTTTCTTTGATAAAAATTGTTGTCTTCGAGGGTTGAATTTGATGATTTGAAATGGAATTCCAGCAAGACGTTTCCTACAGAATTTTTGATTTCGAGGTTTGGCTAGCGTCGTTGAAATGATATATAGTGTAGTTATGTGGTGTTTATTTAACTTTGAATTGATTTGCTTTTCTCTGATTCTATGGAGTTCATTAGAGGATTTGGTTATATAAATGAATGTCTTTTCATGTGTTTGTGGATATGATTGAGTAATACATTATCAGTTTCCTTCCTGCAATAGTATTATAGATGTTGATCTCTCGAGAGAGCTTCTAATTGCGATTCGTCACTTGAAAATGAATCAACATTCCTTTAACTGTTATTCTCAGTCAAGTCACACTTTGTTATGTTCACTTTTGCAGAAGGAAAACTCATGGCATTGTCAAGGCCACAGCTCGGGTTGATAAGTTTTCCAAAACTGATATCATCGTCTCTCCCTCCATTCTCTCTGCCAATTTCGCCAAATTAGGCGAGCAGGTTTTTGTCACTCTCTCCTTCTCGAACTTACTTCCAAGGTTTTCCTGTTTCAGTTTTTTTAACTGACGTCTCATTGCACTCTTTTTTTGGCTTCTTCCAGGTAAAATCTGTCGAGTTGGCAGGTTGTGATTGGATCCATGTTGATGTGATGGATGGTCGTTTTGTTCCCAACATCACAATTGGACCTCTCGTGGTTGATGCTTTGCGCCCTGTAACTGATCTTCCGTTGGATGTTCATCTTGTAAAGCTCGCTCCTTTTTATCCACTCTCTATATATTCGTTTTGTTGATGTTTCAAGTCACGTTTTTTATTTTTAAGGTTTTTTCTATAACCAGATGATAGTGGAACCGGATCAGAGAGTACCAGATTTCATCAAAGCGGGTGCAGATATAGTCAGTGTACATTGTGAGCAGTCATCGACCATCCATTTGCATCGCACTGTCAATCAAGTACTAATATCTTCTGCCTTCCTTTTTTGTTTTTTTTGTTCTTCTGGTGGAATTGTACAATCAATCTTTCCTTATGGTGCTACTATGCTGTTTAGATAAAAAGCTTAGGTGCTAAAGCTGGAGTTGTCCTAAACCCTGGAACCCCATTGAGTGCGATAGAATATGTATTGGATGGTGAGTTGTTCTCTGTCTTAACATTGCACTTGCGTTAGGGATGATGGGATTGTTGTTCTCACTCGAGTACCGTTTGTTTCTTGAATCAGTGGTGGATCTGGTCTTGATAATGTCGGTTAACCCCGGGTTTGGTGGACAGAGCTTTATCGAAAGCCAAGTAAAGAAAATCTCGGATTTGAGAAGAATGTGTGTCGAAAAGGTATCGATATAGTAACTTCTGTCCCCGAGTGTAAGTTTATTATTATTCTCTCCTAAAAAACGTTGTCTTTGTATGTTTAGGGAGTAAACCCATGGATTGAAGTTGATGGTGGTGTCACTCCAAAGAATGCATACAAGGTGAATTCTTATCTTTAACTCACGTTTCACTGCTGTAGATACTCATGTACCCTAGAGATCTCTGGATTATGAATTTCTTGTGAGTTGTAATAGGTTATTGAGGCTGGAGCAAATGCTCTAGTAGCTGGATCAGCTGTATTTGGAGCTAAAGACTACGCAGAAGGTATAGACTTTGAAAGTTGTATATACTTGCTCAGTTTATGGGACAATTATCTAACGTTTCTTCTGTTTGTTTGTTTTAAACATCTACAGCTATAAAAGGAATCAAAACCAGCAAGAAGCCAGAAGCTGTGGCTGTGTAATGTGAAGCGACAAGCTAAAAGTCTCTGTTAATCTTAGGTCGGTGATTTCGCCTTAACCGAATATTCATATTAGTATCTTAATACTTGGCTCGCGATACACATGTTTGAATCTTGAAAACGAAAATTTGCACCGGGTTTGATCTATGGTCTTTTGATATGGGTGGTACCAACTCTTATTTCAGGAAAAGCTGAAAATGTCAAAAGACGATCACCTGGATGTTGATGTTGTTTCCATTCGAACTCAAAAAATCCATAAGAATCAAACCCAACAATTTTCTAAATAGCCCATTATACTCGTTGTGTACCATTGTCTTGTAAATTTGGGGATATGCAGATTCCGTATATTATGCAATGAAACACTGTGATAAGAAATAAGCTGTTCCATATGCATTTTTGACTTTGGAAAAATAAAGCATGTTCATTTCTCATGCCCAAAAACTCAGTCGGATCGATCAAGAAACAAGAACTCTGAATTATACAGTTATAATCACTTTGCTTGTTCTTTGTAAAAGCAAAACTTTATTATATTTACATACAACGAAGAGCCTGAGATTGAACCTAAAACTCGCAAAGCTCGCAAGATTACAGAGATTTACTTGCAGATAGAGAAAAGAAGAGAGACTCGCGAATTGTTGCCAATTAGCTGCTAGTTCCTAAACGGGTCGAATTGATCAAGAAACAAGCTGATCTTAGATATCCATTCTCTTGGTAAAGCCTGGCTAGCAATTGATTCCCCATAATGTTTGGCAAGATTCCAGTTTTGATCATGTCACAGTGCAACATCATTGTGTCAGTAATACGCTTTTCTTGAAGAAGACCTTCTAACATCGATACGTAACTCGTTAAGTCCGGGGTTATCCCGCCAGATCTCATGTCTGAGAAGACCCTGCTAGCTCTAAGAATGTAGCCGTTCTGACATAACCCTTGAATCAAACAAGTGAAACCCACGTGGTTCCAGCATGCCCTTTTAGCAACGGCTTTATCGGTCGCAGCCTGATTGTTTACTAGATAAAACTCGATGGCATCAGATAGTCTACCTTCTTTCCAGAACCCATCTGCGAGGCAAGCGAACGTGTGATCATTGGGTTGGATTCCAGCCTCTAACATATCACTGTACAACCTGAGTGCTTCTTTCACGTTAGCCTCCTTGAAATGCGCATCGATCAAAGCTGTGTAAGTCACAACATCAGGAACTATGCCTTTGATGGTCATCTCAGAGTACAAGCCCATTGCAGCTTTAATGTTTCTCAATTTGCAGTAACCATCAATCAAAGTAGAAAAGGTTATGATGTCGGGTTCTACGCCATTTGCTGTCATCTCTGAGCACAAATCCAGAGCTTTCTCCATATTGTATTCTTTACAATACCCATGAATGAGCGAATTGTAAGTCGCAGAGCTCGGAAAGATTCTCTCATCCTTCATCTTCTGAAATAATCTAGTTGCTTCTGTTAGCCGTTCTTCAGTACATAGCCCGTTGATAAGTATAGTATAAGTGAATACATCAGGCAAAAGATTCAAACTTTCCATCTCGGAACACAATCCCATTGCTTCCGACATGTTCCCTGATCTGCACTGTCCATGAATTAAACAGTTATAAACATATAAATTAGGATCAACCCCAAACTTCACCATATGCACGAAAAGACTTCTCCCAGCAACCAATTCGTGAGCTTTGCAGAAACCATCTACTAACGTGCCGAAAATAACAACGTTTGGCAGTAACTCAGTAACCAGAATCTCCTTATACAATGTGTAAGCCTGTCTCAGATTAACGGTTTTGCAGTATTTATCAATTAATGCACTGTAAGTATACAAGTTTGGAGCAACACCATTTTTCTTCATCAAGTCGAACACTTTCTCTGCCTCCTCCATCTTATCTTCTCTACACAGATCACGGATATAAATGGTATAGATATAAACATTCGGCTTGATCCCTGTCGATATCATTTCGTCAAGAAGTTTCTCTTTCTTGGAGGAAAGACCTTGTTTGAAACAGCATTGAAACAAAACTGAGTAAATGTGGACATCAGGGACCAGCCCACGGGAGATCATAAGTTGGTAATCAGTCCATACCGAATCAAACCTTCTCCTTCTAAGCAAACCATTCAAAACCGCAAGACAAGCTATCGAATCCGGCGAACATCTCATCTCACGACTCACCCAAAGAGCTTCTTCGAACAAACCCATCTCCACAAACTCCATAATCAACAGACTAAACACCCCCGTACTGAACTTGGGGCTCTGAATATCCTTGAGGGCATTGTAAAGTCTATAAGAAATGGTACTCGGCTTACTGTGGCGCCTGAGACCTTGTATGAGGCTTTTTATCAAACACCTCGCGAGCGTATACCTCTGAGCTCCGGTTAAAACGTGAACAACTAAGGAGAAAGATCGGAGATCGTTTGTCTTGGAGATATCGGGTCTCGAAGACGTGTCGAACAGCCTGAGCGCTTCTTCTGCGGATCTGCATTTTAGTATTGCTTCGGGCAGACTTGAAGAAGAAGAAGAAGACGAGAAAGAGGCCAGCGAAGGTGCTGAATTTGAGAGAGAAAGAGAAGGAGAAAACAATCTAAAGGTGAAAAATCGGAACTTGAAGATGTAATCAGATGTTCTATGTTGGAGAAGCAGAAGCTTCAACATCTGGAGGAGAGGAGGAGATGGTAAGAAGAGTCCTCGGATTCTGGTTTAACTCACAACTAAACTTCCCAACTTCTTAATGGTACAATAATACTCACATTGGTTTATTCCGGTTGAATTGTGGTTATTCAGATAAATTCTTAAACATGAAACATTTACAAAACTAGTTATGAGTAAGAACTACACATATGGTAAAACATCAAACATGTTTTTGTTTTTATCCAAGAAACCAAACATGTTACTGTCACTATATTCTTATCGAAAATCAATCTGAGTTCAGGCTTTGTACTCTAATCCATCTAAAACTTAGAAACGATCTGCGAATTATAATTATCTTTCATGAGGAAGTTTCTATTTGTGGACAACTTTTTGTTTTAAACTGTTTCGCAACAGTAACCCATTCGCCCTCGATGCTTTCAACCAACTCCCACAACACTCCCATTTTGATAGATGTGCGAAGAACAAAACTTCCATAGCATTATAATAGTCCTCTTTCTTCAAGAATCTACAATCGTTTTCCTTTCTCCTCCAAAATTTGCAGAGAAAACAGAAAAATATAAGATGTTATGTCAGCCTTGATGTTGAAGCTTTACCAAGGAATAGGGGCTTATAGATAAGTCCACAGAGTGCATAGAGAGAAGATGCCGGTGTGAATGCACTTATTGTAATGTTAGCCTCTAAGATAAGCTTTAGTTTTCCATTGTCAATTAATTCTTATATATTAAGTCCCTATAAAATTTCTCTCTTAAAATTTGATTGTTTGACCAGTATATAGTTTGGCCCTTTTAGAAAGTCAATGATACAATGAAGGATGAATGCCGAGAACACATGCTGACGAAAAAAGCTTATTTTTTCCTAATGTAATTCGTTTCCAGTCACATACTCTTTCTCAGTAAATATTTCTTATTGTTTTTGACAGATACCAATCATGTATTGTAAAATAGATTTCCACTTTTCCTTCTTTTCCTCTTCCAGATTCTTTGAACTCAAAATCGAATATATTCCTAAACCTTGATTTTAAAAGAAGAAAACTTTACAAGTAAAAACCTATTCTAACAACTTTGTTATTTTTGCTTAAGACACCGACCAAGAGAGAAAACCCATTTCACAAGTGGCCTTTTGTCTAGAGAATTGGGCAAAGGTTGTAAGCAAACCCACCTTACTAAGTTTTCCTTGGTGGTATATAAAATCTACTTCGCTCAATTTCCAAACCCAAATCCAAAATTTCGTTACTTTTCTCGATTTCCGCTCAATTCAACCCGAACCAGCGTTTAACAATGGGTGGTCTAACGCCAGCTGAGGATCGGTCAGAGATTGCCTTCTTCGACGTCGAGACGACAATTCCGTTTCGAGTTGGCCAAAAGTATGAGATTCTGGAGTTTGGATCGATCCTCGTTTGCCCCAAGAAGCTCGTGGAGCTTGGAAACTACTCTCAGCTCGTTCGTCCCGCTAATCTCAGCCACATCACGGATCGTTCCGTTAACTGCAACGGCATCAAGCGAGAGGACGTCAAGTCCAAACCTACCTTTGCAGATATCGCCGATGACGTTTACCATATTCTCCATGGTTTGCACTTTCGTCTTTCTTCCCTCCTCTACTCCTTTTCCTTTCTATGAATTACGTCGCTTTTGGTATGGTGGAGTCCTTGAATCGAAAACTTGATACGAAAGTTCTGTCCTTTTGGGTTTTCTGGCTCCACAAAGGAGATGACAATGTCAAAGTTTCGAGCTTTTGTCTCTGTTTTGCTTTTGTTTAGTTGTGTTTGATGTTTTTCTTGGTTTATATATGTAGGAAGGATATGGGCTGGCCA
Organism: Sisymbrium altissimum; assembly: GCA_900406495.1. NCBI lineage: Eukaryota > Viridiplantae > Streptophyta > Magnoliopsida > Brassicales > Brassicaceae > Sisymbrium > Sisymbrium altissimum. The sequence goes on along the minus strand of OVBI01001325.1, from coordinate 12,660 downwards.
CAACATATTGAGGTTCGATATCCCAAGGATAAGAGAAGCATTTGCAGATATTGGGCGAGATCCACCAGTGCCAAAGGGCACCATTGACTCCTTGGTGTTGCTTACTCAAAAGTTTGGGAGGAGAGCTGGTGATATGAAGGTAACAACAATGATACTAGAGAGACACATGTTCGATTAGCTCTTGAATTCGGATTTGTTTGATGCTTATTCTGTTTTCCTTTGGAATTTGTCTTTGACAGATGGCGACATTGGCTGCATACTTTGGGCTTGGCAAGCAGTCGCATAGGTATATAAAAATATGCAAGTTTTTTGCATTTCCCTAGGCCGGTTGAGTACTATTGCTTTCTAACTTTTGTATCTCTTTAGGAGCCTGGACGATGTCAGGATGAATTTCGAAGTTCTCAAGTATTGTGCCACTGTTTTGCTTTTGGTATGCTCTCGTTTATCTCTTATGGATTATCCTGTGTCGTAATCGCATGTCGCAGATATTTTCTTAGAATTGAGATATTGATAATGTAACTACAAGGACCTAATTCAGAAGCGTGCTATGTTTCAACAGGAGTCAAGTCTGCCAGATGAACTTATAGAGAACTCGGTTATTACACCAGAAACAAGTTCAAGAAGGCGTAGGAACATTAAAACATCTCCTGTGCAATCTCCCGTTGGTCAGCAGATAGGGGAGAGCACTACAGCTATACCTATTTTATCATTCGTTTCACCCGCAGGAGCTCAAACGGATCCGTTTGATTTGAGCACTTTAAGGAATGAGATAGCCACCGAGAATCTTCCACCAGATACTCCCATGGAAGAAGAACCAAATCAGCCATCTGAGGGTAGTACCTCGGAAGTACCCGATGGCCAGGAAGGATTCTTCGAGCCCGACAAAATATCTATTCCAGCTATTAAAGCAATTCAGGTCCCACTTTATCAAGGGAGTCAAATATTGAAGTCACAGCTTTTCCTTGGGGATAAACCTCTTCAACTCCGTTGTCCTCGCCTGAAAGTAAGGTTTGGAATTAATGGGAAATTTATGGATAATGTTGGAAGACGGAAGTTAAACTTTATAATTGATCTGTATCCAAGTCTCTCCAACGTATTGCAAGAATGTGATGGTGCTGCAAAGACAATATCTGTTGATTCAGGCAGTGGTTCTGACTGGAACCCAGTGATCATTCCGACGAAGGGACTTGTGTACTCTCCTACCGCAAGGATACAGTAAGCTTTTGCCTATATCTCCTTCTGCTTGCTTCATTTAGAAACCTTGTTTGCTTATTTGTTTTTGATTATTTGTGCAGTATACCGACAGAGATGAATGGGGATGTAGACCGATATGCAGCTGAGATACACCAGAGAGAGTCCTCTGGCGCTACTACTACTCAGAAACTCATCTCAAGCAACCCAAGTGCTCAGGAGCTTGAATCTTTGGTGAATCCAGGAACTATTCTAGACGCTTTCTTGTCTCTGGAGCCATATGATTATCAGCAGAAAGCTGGAATCCGTCTAGTTGCTAGAAAGATTGTTATACGCTAGTAAACCTTTATTGAATAGCACCACAGAAAAAAAAGTTGTAGTTTCATATTACTTGTTATTTAGATTTATATTTCTTCATATGGACATCGTATCTTTGTCTGTAGCAGGATTGCATTTGCAATCTTGCGTCCATCCGAGCAAAAAGAAGCTTTTAAGTTATGGAGCACATGTCTCTTTTTAGCTTTCCATGGAGTGATTGTACATGTTAAAACAGATGAGGGAACGAAGGAAAAACAAAATTCAAAGATATGATGCTGGAAGGAGAAGAAAAGTTTATACATCTTACTCACTGAATCTGAGTGAACATGATCTAACACATCTTACGTTTTTATCAACGAACTAAGCCACACCCACAGAGTGATTTCAATGCTCCGCCAAAGTTGAGCCACAAGAGCCATTATTTCCTTTGTGAGGACCCCATATCCAATGTTTTTTGGCCGTAGCAGCATCATTCTTTCCGTGCCAATCGATCTTCATCAAGCAAAGGGATATAAAACCAAACACGGTTTTCTGTTCTCGATATTTCTTAAGTTCCCAAAGCATCATCCTGAGGAGATGAGTCCCGATTCTCCTCTTCTTCTTCTTCCTCCTCTTCCTCGTCATCATAGTCAGCAGAGTCAGGCTGCCCGTTTAAGTCAACATTTACGCCGTTCATTTTCCTAACAAACTGACCCTTAACACGCGGTCTCCTCTCAGCAAGGCGCTTCCTATTCACATACCTAATCTTCTTGTCAAAACACCTTTGGTTCCTTTTACGTCTAAATTTGAGCAAAGCTTCCTCTCTTCTGTCAAGTTTATTCACTCTCACCTCGTTAGAAGACGGATTTCCTACCGGTGACCAAGAATGGTGATGAACCATAGACATCTGACCATTTTGTAAAGACATCTGACCATTCTGTAAAGGTACCTGACCATTCTGTGACATCTGACTGTGCTGTAATGATGTGTTCATGGGGTGGTGGTAATAAGGAAATCCTGGCATTCCATTCAAATGATTAGGAGGGCAATGAGGGTGTTGATGACCATACTGAGGCATCATGGCTGCTGATTGCATCATAACTTGGTTCATGACCCCATGCATATAGTAAGGATAGGCATTCTGTGCAGCAAAACCCGAAGCATCAACTTGAGATGAATCCTTACTTCTGTTCATAGCAACCCGGGCAGTATCCATATTTCCTTCTTGGTAACTCCTACCATGAAGTTCCATTGGTGTTGGAAGCGTGCGTGACCGCTCAAGGGAATTTGGATAGCTGGTGCCATTCTGTAAGTTCTCTCCTTGAGAATAGCTTTTCTCAGTCTCTCTACCTCCGCGTGTTTGTTTGGCGTTGTTGATCACCTCACTGGCCACAACTTGAAGCTTCTCAGCCATACTTGAATGACGATGAAGTGAGCCATTTCCATTGACATGGGGAGGATCCTGACAGTTGGTACCAAGGACAGTAGACTTGACATATGTGAAGAAAGCGGAGGACTCTCCAATCTTCAATCTACTCTTCTTTGGTACTGAAGAAAATTGCGCTGCAAAAACCGTAGCTATTTTAGTATTCACAGAAACAAAGCTAAATGTTTTCTAAATGTTTTTTGGAGACTCGCTATTAGAAAGTGCTACATCAAACGCGAAGCAATCACCTGGATTAGGATTTCTTTTCGTAGGCTCATGGTGAGGCCCAGGATGATGATTCACTGGTGGCTCTATAATAGCAACAGCAGGAGTTGACGTGGCTGTGCCATCAGCACCATCGCCAGCACAAACAGAACCCGTAGCAACAGGCCACTACCAGCAAAAGCATGAGTGCAAACTAAAAAATCAGCTCTTTGCCATTTTCAAAGGACTTTAAACTTTCACAATACTTTCTCACCTCCTTTTCCTGATGGCTTATAGTTCCTCTCTGCGGGTTTGTGGACCTAATACTTCTGTCATCTGTGTCATCCGAGAACAGGGTGGTACTATTTGTGTTTGGATCACTTGGATCAGATCCCACGAGATCAAAATCATAGCTCAACATATTCTTCTCAGCAAGTCCTAGCTGCCAAAACAAACACACGATCATCGTATTAAGTCCTTTAACTTGGAAGTATATATTATCAGAGATTAAGAATTGAGCAAAACACACGAAGCAAAAAAAAAGGAAAGGTATCTCGAAAGAAATATGACAGATATAGCAGGAACTGCTCCCAGAACAGTAAAGCGCATAGAGAGATCTTCAGATAGCAAAACATACCATGCGTCTTCTTCTCCACATGTGTGTCCACAAGTTCAGAAGCTCGTTGGTCCGAAGAGGCTTCACAAGGTAGTCAGCTGCACCTAGTTTCAAGCACTTTACCACGACAGGGACCTCGTCTTGCCTCGACATCACTTAAATAGAGAAAATCATAAGATTATTTAGCATAAAGCAAATGACCATACTGTACAATTCTATGACTCCACGACTGGATAGTAAAAAGAGAAGAAACATCAAAGAGCGCAGCTTACTTATCACAGGGATTCTCCGAAGATCTTTATCTCGGGTGATGTACCTCAGCATCTTCATACCCTTGGCCATTGGGAGATCAATTTCTGCCAGTATTATATCGATATCAGGTCCCTCCGCATTTAGTGCATCAATCACTTGCCTTGCTGATTTCACTGAAGTCACTGCATTCCAAAAAAAAAAAAAACCGTCCATCCACAATAATTCATACAAAAGGTAAAAGAGAAGGCAAGGAGACACTATAAAAACTCAAATCCAATGATCTGCCATCCACAGTGGTAGTTCCAAGTTGATGAGAAACAGCAAAGTAAAACGAGGATCTTTGTTTTGACAAGAAGAAAGAAAGAAAGAATTAAAAATCATACCCTGATAAGAACACTCGGAAAGGAGGGTGAAAACCTCTCCCAAGCTCTTGGAATCATTGTCACAAAGCAAAATCCTGACTCTGCTTCTATCAATGAACCCATCTCCTCCCTTACACTCGCCGTTCAAATCCATGATCAGATTTACACAGATAAAACCCACAAAAACCCACACCAGAAAATTCTAATCAGAGAGAACTAATTTCCCTTAACAAAACAGAAAATTAAAAATAAAAAGTTAAACAAAAAACAGAACAAATAAACCCCGACAAAAGAAAGTGCTAAGATACTTCCATGGCCAAATCAGAACTAGGGTTTCGGTACAGTGTCCCTACAAAGTTGCCTAATTTGTCTCTTCAAAGTCACTTAATTCTCACAACATAACAAAAATTACTCTTTTAATCCCCCAACCTAATCGTTTAGCCATGGAAACGTGAAAAAAAAGCTAAATCTANACCAAAAAAAAAAAAAAAAAAAAAAGTCAAAATCTTTTTCTCAGGGGGAAAGTATTGAAAATCAAGTATTGATCGCAGCTAGAAAGAAAAATCACCGGGGGATCCGGCGCAAAGCCGGCGGTGAGATGAGGAGAGAGAGAGAGAAAGAGAGAAGGAGGAGTTTCCGACAAGAAGAGTGAGAAAAAATCACGAGAGAGAGAGACTTGTCTTTTGTCAATCAGTGGTCAAATTATGAGACGCGAAAAGGGAAAATGGACGATGGTTGATCTAAGGCGTTGAAAGAGGTGAGAACGGACGGTGGAGATTAAAAGTTTTCTCCGACAGTGCGCGTTGAGCTAATGGTGGGTCTCGCGGGATATTTTAGGGGGAGGAGATGACGTGGACGAAAAAAGTGCAAGAAAAAAGGTGGTGTGGATAGTTTGGTAGAGATAGAGAAAAGGCCACGTCACGTTACGAAAAATATCCTATGATATTTTTTATGGTGGATACAGCAGATAAGATGCATCTCGATATCAAAATCAATATCTATAATTATATCGACACAATATTTGGGGGAAATTTTGGAAAAATCTATGACCAAACCAAAGTACCAAACATTAGGATGCTTTCCCATTTCGGCTCCGTTTTATTTGTCGGACGCCTTCGTTTTATTAAATCAGTTTTCGTTTTCTTTTCTATATTTGAAATACATATTTTTAGGCTGTTGAAGCATCTTATTTCTCTTCTTTGAAATTTTAAATCTGATGTGAGATTTGAGATACTTACAAAACATAACCAATATTGCAGCCATTTTGCTATTGGTTCTCGTAATCTACCGCAAATGATTACAAGATCATAATGTTGTCAGTTTAGGCAACGTGGTTTAACAAATTAGAAGAACTTTGTGAATTTTTTCTAAAACTTCAAAGTAGTTTTTCAAACCAAGCCTAGTAATAAACGAACATGTTTTCTTGTTAGTACTCTGTACACTAGAACTCGTATGATTTCTTATGCAGATATATCGGTATCTCAAATTTGTTGATTTGTATTGATGGATATGATATTCGTGAAAAGAAAAAAATTATAGTGTCAAAATAAATAAAAATGCAAATTCATCAGTGGTTGAGGAAACAAATTATTTAGTCGTCGTAATCATAGAAATGGTTAATAAGTAGGCAAAACTTTTATAGTAAGTAGTCGACGAGCTAATAATATTTTAGTATTCCCGATTGGCTCTATATAGACGCGAATCTTGCTTGCCCAAGTGGACTAATGAGGCATGAAAATGCATAATATATATATCACGTTTATTCATCACAAGACACGTCTCGTACCGGTCCAACTTTCATTACGTTTAAGTTTTACCATCGGCCATTGACCAATTAATAGATTTTAATTAGTCGACAGGTATAACCGTATATGCATTACATGAATGCTCACAAGAAGATATCGAGAAATTCGATTTTTCCATAAGAAAATAGTATTTTTCATGTATCAATCAGGTTAGAGTTTGACTTCGAACCGTCGTCTCCCAATTCTCGGTTTTATCCGGTCTGATTACGGTCCTGTATTTCATTTGTCTATTTGCCAAACAGCCTTCCGTGTGTGCAGTCTCTAGAGTTTTGCAAACATCAGTTCTTTTTTTTGTTTAATTAGAATTTGATCCGTGTTCTTTAGGAAATTTACACCGAACCTGTGATTTATCTGATGAATATGTAACTCCGGATAGCAGGTTTCATAACCCTTTTAATGTCTAGTCGTCTCTAGAACTTTGAAGGAGCAAGTGTACACCAACTGTTTGATGAAATTCCTCAGAGAAGATGATTTCCATAGTCAGATCAAATGGGTTTGAATTTGTAAAGAATACTACAGTTCTGAGACGCTATTTATGCTCCCATCACTTAGACCATGCATCGATGGAGTTGCGGGAAGTTATTCGGATTGTTTCTTCCCCCATTGGTGGTCTTGATGACCTTGAAGAAAACTTGAACCAGGTTTCGGTTTCTCCATCATCCAACCTAGTTAGCCAAGTGATTGAGTCATGTAAAAAGGAGACTTCACCAAGAAGGCTGTTGAGGTTTTTCTCCTGGTCTTGTAAAAACCTCGGTTCCAGTTTAGAGGACAAGGAGTTCAACCATGTCCTAAGAGTTTTGGCTGAGAAGAAGGATCATACAGCTATTCAGATACTCTTATCAGATCTCAGGAAGGAGAATCGGGCGTTAGACAAGCAAACGTTTAGCCTCGTGGCTGAAACTCTGGTTAAGATTGGTAAGGAAGAAGATGCAATAGGTATCTTCAAGATCTTGGACAAGTTTTCCTGTCCACAAGATAGCTTCACCGTGACTGCTACTATAAGCGCGCTCTGCTCCAGAGGACATGTGAAGAGAGCGTTGGGAGTTATGCATCACCACAAGGATTTAATATCCGGGAATGAATTGTCTGTGTACAGAAGTCTTTTATTCGGCTGGTCGGTCCAAAGAAACGTGAAGGAAGCAAGAAGAGTTATACAAGATATGAAATCAGCAGGGGTTACTCCGGATTTGTTCTGTTACAACACAATGCTTACCTGCCTCTGCGAAAGAAACGTTACGCGAAACCCATCAGGGCTTGTTCCTGAAGCTTTGAACATTATGTTGGAGATGAGATCTTACAAAGTCCAACCTACGTCTCTTAGTTACAACATATTGCTTTCTTGTTTGGGAAGGACGAGGAGGGTGAAAGAGTCTTGCCAGATTCTAGAACAGATGAAGAGAATGGGTTGTGATCCCGATACAGCGAGCTATTACTTCGTTGTGAGGGTTCTGTATTTGACAGGTAGGTTTGGGAAAGGCAACCAAACGGTGGATGAGATGATCGAGAGAGGACTGAGAGCTGAACGAAAATTCTTTTATGATCTGATTGGAGTTCTTTGTGGCGTCAAGCGGGTTAATTTTGCGCTTCAATTGTTTGAGAAGATGAAGAGAAGCGCTGTGGGTGGTTATGGTCCGGTTTATGATGTGCTCATACCAAAACTATGTAAAGGAGGAGAGTTTGAAAAAGGAAGAGAGCTTTGGGAAGAGGCAATGTCACTTGGTGTTACGCTTAGTTGCTCCATCGACTTGCTTGATCCTTCTGTCACAGAGGTTTACATACCGGCGAAGACGAAAGAAGAAGCTGCAGTGGTGGATCGTCGTGCACTCAACTTAAAGATTCGTCCTAAGATGAACAAAGCAAAGCCGCAACTGAAAGCAAAGCCGAAACGCAGGAGCAAGACGAAGAAGAATTGACGCGGGTGATTTCTTCTATAGCCATGTTTAACAACATATGATGTAGCAGCAATGTATGTATGACAAGAAAAACTGAGGTAACTTTTTTTTTTGCTTTTTATTACAAATTAACAATTTCCGAATCAAAATGAGTAGAGCCTTTGTTCTTCCTCTTGTCACAATAGGACAACAATCTCTTTGTGCTCTTAGTCCCGTTAATTCTTATTATCGGAAATTTCTTTGTTCTCTAGATTCGAGCTACTTAGAAAGACAAAAAACCTGGGAAAAAAAGCATAGAAAAGAATCAATTCGAATGTTCCTTCTTTACAAGTAACTCGTTCATCTGAGCAATCAGATGCAAAAGCTGAGCAATTCTCTGCAGCAAAAAGACAAAAATCACAGAGAAACTGTTAGAAACAGAGTATGTAACTATTTGGTGTTTCCTAATGGGCATTTCATCGAACACTTTTGTAAAAGAAAATACACAAACCTCGTCTCTCTCATTGATAGTATCTCTAAGATGAGCTAAGGTATCTCCTCCCTGAAATCGCCGGCGAGTTCGGTTACGCCTCCACCACCAGATTACAATGACAATGACGGGATAAAATGACCGAAGAGTCATTGAGAAGGAACCGAGACTACTTGAGGAGAAGCACGTCACCAATTTCTTTAACTTTGACAATACTCGCGTTATGAGAAGCTTCCACCAACCTTTGATGATGATATTAATCTCAAGCGTTGAGTAGTAATTCAAAAATGTCCCTCGAGATTGATATTTTTTCCCGTCGGTTTCTAACGGCTGACACTGCGGTTTCCGATCAAATTCAAACTGTCCGTCAGAATCGGACGGGGACAACGTCGTAGAAGAATACGAATCCGAGAGTCTCGACGAGGAGGATTCTGAGGGGGATTCTTGGTCCCTGTCGTCGAAGCCATCGATGTAGAGATTCTCGTGGTTAATCGGCGGGAAGACAGCGAGATCGTCGTTAGCCAAATCTGTCGATTCTCTAATGAAAACCATTGACAGTTTGTGACAGTAGTACGCTTTGTTTTCCAAAGAATAAGAAGGAGCCAAATGCATTATCATCAAACAACAATAACCAAAGTTATTAAAAAAATAAAAATATGAAATCAAACTATACACATCATAATCTACAAGACAACCCATTGTCTTTTAAGGAAAGATCACAAATAGAAAAAAAATCTCATCTCCTTCAAATCAAAGGAAAGAAATAAACTGAAACTGCAATTAAGAAGAAATTAACAAACAAACAAATCAAAAGGCTGGCTTTCTTGAATCCTACATCTTTCTCAAAGCCAAAGCTACACATAAGGAGGGAAAAAAAAAAAAAAAACCAAACCAAGTTTCACATAGGAAACCGCCCGTGTCAAGGCAAAGGACGTGGCGGAGTTTGCATCTCTTCGCCCGGAAAATCCATTTGGATATTCATTGTAGTCTTATCTTCCGACAAATCAACTTGAGCCGACGCTTCTTGAAGCTGCAAAGCATACTCAAGATTCCACAACACATCTCCCATTCCTGGCCGATCAACACCGTACTCGGCCAAACATTTCTCTGCAGCCTCCACAAATTTCCTCAGCGATCCTTTACTAATCGTTCCCACGATTTTCGGGTCAATGATTTTCTCCAAATTGCCTTTTCTATGCAAATTCATTGCGTATTCTGCTAAGTTAACTTGCTCTCTAGGTAACTGCGGGTTTATCACTGGCCTCGCGCATAGAACCTCGAACAACACCACGCCGAACGAGTAAACATCGGATTTATCAGTGAGTTGCTGCCTTCGGAAGTACTCGGGATCTAGATACCCGAAACTACCTTTCACCGCTGTACTTACATGCCCTTGTTCCATTGGGGCATCTTTGGAAAGTCCAAAGTCGGAAACTTTAGCGAGCAGGTTCTCATCCAAGAGAATGTTGGTGGTTTTGACGTCACGGTGAATGATCCCCTGCGCTGCACCCGTGTGTAGATAGTGGAGTCCACGCGCTGATCCGATGCAGATCTCTAGACGTTGCTTCCATGACAAGGTAGGTATAGGATTCGGGTCGTTTTCTTTGGAGCCGTACAAATGGTCACGTAGAGGACCGTTTGACATGTACTCGTAGACGAGAATCATCTCTTTGTTTTCGTCGCAGAATCCAATGAGAGACACTAAATGTCTGTGTCTGAGTTTGGACAGCATCTGAATCTCCGTCTGAAACTCGTTGATTCCTTGCTCTGAACTCTGGTTGCCTCTTTTGATCGCGACTTGCGTCCCACCGTCGATTTCTCCAATATACACTTTTCCGAATCCTCCAACACCAATAACGGAGTTCTCGTCGAAATTCTGCGTCGCGGTCTGCAGTTCGGTAAAGGGGAAATAACGGCCTAACCCCTGGTTCGAGAAAAAGCTAGAGAATCCATTGCTTTTGCATTTCTTGGACCCGAAGATACTCATCCGTCTCGACGTCGACCCGCCTTTGCTCGAGATGTAACTCGAGTGACTTGCGTGCAAAGGAAGCAGCCACGAGGAGAAACTGTTCTGTTTTTGCCAGTCTTTAGGACGTCTCTGCCATCTAACAAGCAACACGACAACACCAAATAAAGCGGTTAGACCCATGACGAATCCGATACCGGCAATCGCAAGCTTCTTAGAGGACATCCCACCAATCGGACCTTTGTATTTCCCGTCTACACCGAAAAGCCCATCTAAACTCCCGGCTGCATTGTTCAGCTTCATGACCTCCAAACCGTTGAGAATCGCATTCGGTTTACCCGACTGAAGATTAGGCGTCGGACCGACCTGAACCAGGATCGAGCCGTTGGTGATAGCAGAGGCGTTGAGCACGAAATCCGTGTAATAAGCAGTGCCTAGAGCGTTGGTTTTGGCAGAGAGGTCGAGTCCGGAGATGGCAACTAGCTTGTTGATGAAAACGTTGAAGACAAGTTCGTTAAGCGATTTGCTCACAATGTCACAAAAATGAAGCCTGATGAAGTAAGCATGACCAGAGTCAACGGTCATCCTCCAAGAGAGGTTGAAGTTAGGTTCGCTGGTTTTCGCATCCGCCATCTCAGCAGCCGTAGAGTAAACCGGATGAGGAGCGATGAACGTGGTTGCTCCACCTTCTGGATAAGTGATGGTTTTGGGATCGACGGTGACGTTACGAGAACCTTCAGGGAAGGAATTGTAGGGTTTATCGGAGAGCCAAGTGCGAGAGAGAGGATCGGTCTTAGGGGAAACGGAATCGCCTCCGATGTTCAAACGGTGAGAGACTTGAAGAGAGAAGCTGCCAAGTCCTTTGAAATCAGGAGCTTGAGGAACAGAGGAAGCGGAGTCCGGGAGAAGGTCGTCGGGGACGGAGACGATTTCGACGGCGTTGATGAAAGCGATGGAGCCTTTGTGAGGTTTGAAATAGAGAGAGAGTTTCTCAGAGGCGTAGATTAGGTATTCTTTGAAGACGATAGAGGAAGAGTCTCTTGCGGAGAAGTCGTGCAAGAGGACGGTGGTGTCGGTGGTGACGGAGAAGACGGAGTCCGTGAGGTTGTAGAGAGGGTGAGGGAGAGGGTAGAAATGGAGGCGGATCCAGTGGCGACCTGGTCGGGAAATGTAGAACGAGTAAGTTGATTTTCCCGCGAAGATCCTTGCGCTTAGGTATAGAGGGAGGGAGTCCGAGACGGAGATCGAGTCGACGGAGGTTTTGATGTCTTCCTCGGTTTGGAGGAAAGAGACGGATTGTTGATCGGATTTGAAGTTCCGGCCGTCGGGGAGTTTTGTTTCGGAGGAGGAGCCGCAGTCGATGAGGTAATTATCGGACGGAGTGAAAGATGAAATGGTTTCGACGGTGAAGAGGGAGACAAGAAGGAGAAAGAAGAGAGAATATTGGGAGGAGAAATGACGAAAATCTCCTCCCATTGTATCAGGCGAGGATTTGACGGTGGGGAGGGTGGTGGTGGTAGAGAGATGGAGGAGAGAACGAGAGGTTTAGCATAAAAGAGAATTGAATCAAAACGAATGGTTTAAATTTTTGAATGATTAATATGTTTTTCTTATGAAACTCTTGCCGCCGGGGAGACGATATAATTCTTTTATTGAATTTTTTATTATTTAAATCTGTTTGAAATGAATGTGTTTCTTGTTTTGTTGGAAGCACGTAAGTGAACAACGTGCACAGATGTTAGATGTTATATAATTTTTTTTTTTTTGAAAGCAGATGTTATATAATTCTTTTTGTTAATTGAACAAGTTTTGAGTCAAAACTCAAAAGCTTGAACTTTTTTGTTTTCCTTTGTGTGTCTGGATAAGTCTTTTTGAGTTTACTATTACATCAAAATCTCAGGAACCAAATTGGTAGGCAGCAGTTACAAAAAAATTCAAACTCTTATCCTTTATAAACGATAACTATAAATATTTCAGAGTGTGCAAATATTTTTCTTTGGTTCTAAAATAGTGAAAGCCATGTTTAGCTCTTTTTCTGTTTAAGATTGGAAATATGTATATATACTACGGAAACACTCAGACCGTTCATTATATTTTAATCTCAAATTGTTATATTCTTATCAGTTTAGACCCCTGTTCAAAAACTCGGGCGTATAGCCGACTAATCGGCCGATTAGGCG